>JARVZY010006485.1:0-26269 GCA_030686995.1 Artemisia argyi
GGGTTTTCAAATCATTTATCCAGATACCAAAATTTCTGATGACTTTTTTCAGTGTCTAGTTTTTTCGATGACCCACTACCACCTTCATCTATCACCGCCGTCACTTTTACCCACCACCACCACCTTCATGTATGACCAACCACACCTGGCTGTGGTGTTGGCCGGTGGTGTTGTGGTGGTGGTTTTGGTGGCTGTGGTGATAAATGAAGATTGTGGCGGTAGATTATAGTGGTTGTGGTGATAAATGAAGGTGGTGTTGGGTCACCGAAAAAGGCTGCTAGAAATTTTGCTAACCGGCTAGATGACTTGAAAATTTGCTAGTAGTCTTATATTGTGATAAAAAAAAGTTTGGTACACTAAATTTAAAAAATAGAAAAAAAAACTTTAGTGTCTTAAATTAAAATTAAGATACGTTTGATACACTTTTATGCGATCTGCCCTTATAAATATTCATATTATGCATCGAGTCGTTAAACACAACATTTGTCTATATCTAAAAAAATTAATTAGGATTTTAGTGTATGTTTGAAACGGCTAATAGACCCAACGGCCAACTGTCTCCGTCCTAATCGGAACGGCTTTTAATCCCATAAAGATAACTTTTTATTATGTTTTTTCTAACAATTAAAGATAAATATAGATAAGTAAAGCTAATTTTGCCGCTCTATGACGGACTGAACATTTCAAAATCCAAGTGTCGTATTTGTAAATCCCATTATTATTTTAATATATAGTTACAACTTACAAAGTGGTTCACTTAACTTATAGATGGAAATATTATATCTTAGTTCATCTTTATCTACTGATTCAAAAGTAGCTAGCACGTTTACTAAATCCAATGTAACCGTTGCACGCATACACCAAATTGAATTTTTCATTAGAAACTAGTGACGTCATATATGAGAAATTTTATGTCTATAAACCTGCTACTAAAGAACTTTTCAATAGACGATTAGTGAATTTTATAACGTGTTATTATAATCGAGCGTAAAAAACTAAGATGTTAATAAAAAGTTCATAATAAAGAGGAGGTCATTGGTTCGAGTCTTTTATAAATGAAAATATTTTTTTTTTAGATAGTTATACTTACACCACATAAATTTATGCACACATGACAATGCATATATTATATTATAACATGTTCATTAATGATATGATATTATGGTGTGTGCATCAATTTTTGTGGTATGAGTATCAATTCTTTTTTTTTTATATATATATATATACTATATATAAACTAGGGATTTTTCTTTTTTATTTATTTTTTTAATTTAAAAATTAAAAATGAGTAATGTCTTTTACACATTAAAAATAGTAACAACATTTATCACTAAATTAATAGTTTAAATTTTGCTTCATTTTCAAACTTTTATCATATTTCGTTTATAACTTATACAATTATTTTCTCGCAATAACCACAAATTGAACCCGTAAGTATTATCTCGACGGTCACTTTAGAACCACAAATTCACAAGTATAATTATTTGTCGTTATATACCGTCGCTTTACGCGAATATTCGTCTAGTTTCATAATCAATTTTAAATAAAAATTCATATCTTAAGCTTGTAAAGTATTTTCCTTTCAAGGTTTGATTATTTCCCATTTAAATTGGAAAATGTAGGTGGACATTTCGTGGAGCGTTTCCTTTTAAATTTATTAGTAATTAATTAATCTAAGATTTCCGTTGTCTTTTGTTTATGTTGCCACTATATGACATTTTATATATGTTTCTGTTTTAAATTCAACTTTTCTCAAACACCCATTTGGAGAAACGTTCAAATATTTCGAATTTAATCCTACCCATTTCACCTAGTCACCCAATTCGACATTTCTTCACAATTTCTTTCTATAGTATATAACCAACCAACCATAATGTTCTTGTTTCCTTTTTTTCTTGAAGGAACCCACATATTCAAAGTCATTTTCTTGATTCTTCAAGATTGATCAAAACCTCATGGTTTCTTCCACATTTTAGAATAAAGTTTTGTACAACACCCGTCAATCGATCCACCTTAGAAAAAAAGATGTATACTCAACGAAAGACGAGTTTACCATTCGAAATACAAGCCGAATTAGCACTTATACGGCCAAGTATTCATGCTAGACGTGCAAATATTGTCGTAAAGTTTCAAGATCTTTACGGGTTTACGGTAGAAGGTAATGTTGATGATGTGAATATATTGAATGATGTTAGGGAAAAGATGAGGGAACAAGGTAAGGTATGGTGGGCAATGGAAGCTAGCAAAGGCGCAAATTGGTATTTACAAACTTATGCATCTTCTGTTGCTTTAACATCATCCTTAAGGTTTTCTGTATTAGTCAATGCTATGACCCTAAAAAAGCTTATTAGAAAAGGCATTCCACCAGTTTTAAGGCCAAAAGTATGGTTTTCATTATCTGGTGCTGCGAAAAAGAAATCAACTGTGCCTGATAGTTATTATGATGATCTAACATCCGCTGTTCAAGATAGGGTCACCCCGGCCACGAAACAGATTGATCATGTGAGTTTTGACATTTTCTATTTCTGTCTTGTGTTGTTTAGATATTGATTTTGTCTTGGTCTTGTGTATATGTGTAGGACCTACCAAGAACGTTTCCTGGTCATCCGTGGTTAGACACCCCAGAGGGTCATGCTGCGGTTAGACGTGTTCTTGTAGGGTACTCTTTTCGTGATTCTGAAGTGGGGTATTGTCAGGTTGGTTTCTTATTACTCTAATACAAATCAAATTACATAAACTTGAAAATATAGACGAAATTTTGTGATTGGGTTTGTGACTAGGGGTTGAATGTCTATAATGTCAAGAAAAATAGACTTATAATTGAGATAATCTGTATGCTGTGTATGCAGGGATTAAATTATGTGGCAGCATTGTTGTTACTTGTGATGAAAACCGAAGAAGAAGCTTTCTGGATGTTAGCAGTTCTTTTGGAAGATGTATTGGTTAACGATTGTTACACAGATAATTTATCAGGCTGCCATGTCGAACAAAGGGTGTTTCAAGATTTGTTGACCAAAAAATGTCCACGGTATCCTTCTTTCTCACATGGTCATACGATATATTGTGATTTTTCTATGTTTTAATGGTTAATAGTTTCATAATTTATCAGGCTATCTGCTCATTTAGAGGCTTTGGGGTTCGATGTCTCACTTGTCGCTACAGAATGGTTTCTTTGCCTGTTTTCAAAGAGCTTACCTTCAGAGGTTAATATTTTGTTTTGTACCCATAAGCTACACCTGAGTGATAATTTCTAACTTGCAAGTACTTTTTTAATGTATGCAGACGACCATGAGAGTGTGGGATGTTCTTTTTTACGAAGGAGCGAAAAGCTTGTTTAACGTAGCCTTGGCTATTTTCAAGGTGGATATTAATTGGTTGTTTTGATACATTTTCGAGAGATTTATGTGTCTTAAAGTTGTAACATGGTTATCAATTATGATGATGTTACAGCTGAAGGAAGAAGAGCTGTTGATGACACATCATGTTGGGGATGCAATCAAGATTATACAGAATACCACTCATCATCTATTTGACCCTGATGACTTGTTAACTGTAAGTCTCCATCATATACATATAGTTATTTCAAACATGACCCATGTAACCCTGAAACATAAATCAAACACAACCCATATGTGTACATCTGAACCCTAACTCGTATACACATAGAAGTAGCGCCTCTTTTTATGAGTTCAGCTATTAACATTTTAAATTTAACTTTTAAATAAGAGACTTAAACGTGTTAGCAAGTAAATTGTTTAACGTAACTCTAATCCTTTATCCCGAACACTTGTTTATACAGGGACGGAACTAGGGGGTGTCCCGGGACCCTTGTCTCATAGTGTTAATTTTGTTATAAAACCTCTATTTTTCTATAAATGCACCCGGTCCCAAAAAGTTGTCCATGTAGTCTTGTTTGATTTCTCATAGATGCACCCTGTGACTTTGTCTTCTGATTCCGTCCCTGTGTTTATAAAGGTTCTATGTATCTTGGTTTATCTTATCCTTAATAACGTTCATCTATGACTACAGGTAGCCTTCGATAAAATCAGCTTTATGACAACCAATTTATCAAAGCAAAGGAAAAAGCAAGAAACGGCAGTAATGGCAGAACTTGATCAAAGGCTAAGGCGGCTAAATACAAGTAAACTAAGCGTCATTAGTTGAAGTATATGATGTAAGTTCAAAATTGTAGTATATGTGAAAAATGAAAATGTTGTCTTATGCTTCCTGAGGGCTAACATGGGCCCCGAGAGTCTTTTTTTTGTGTTTCTGGGATAAAAATGGGTGCTGCACTGTAGAGAAAACATTGTTCCAGAAGTTGCAAGTGTGAAATACAACTAAGTTTTCAAGTTTTAAAACATCAGAAGCAGTCATAAAAATTTACATTCAGCCCATGTGTTAGTCCTATTACATTCGCTAATGATTGGATGTAAGTAGACTATTTTAATTGTACCTATGATCAGGAGGTGCGGTACCTGGTGGCCAAATGTTTGGCACGTTGGTAAAATCTGGTTGACTGTAGATAGTAGTTTCTGCTGGTCCAACAGATGGATACGTAGGGTGGCCATAGTTAGTATAAGAAGGGTCCATCCCATAATCACCTAGAGTAGTGCTACCGAAGTGGCCAGTAAAATGATTCTGACCCGAATAACCGTACCCATATCCAGTATCTGGTCCATATGGAACACTTGTATCCATGTACTGTGGCGGACTGAAACCCAAATGGTGTTCATAATGGCTTGGCTGGACAAGTGGAGGTTTATCAAACCTTGGTTCATATCTGGAGTTTGCTGAAGAGTATACAGGGCTTGAAAGATCCATGTCAACCATGTCACCACCAGTTTCTTGGATATTTGTTCTAGTTTTCGCAAACTGTTGTGAAAGTAAAGATGGATTCGGACGGACACAGAGAGGTTTGACATTTCTGAGGTCAAATATGGAGTCTGTTGATGAAATTACTGGACTTGACAAATCCATGTCCGCCACATCATCATTAGTTACTGGGATATGTGTTCCACTACCTGATGATGTCATATTTGTGTGTTCACCAGTGGATGGATTAGATCTACTATCAGGTTCAAGTTCTTCAGGGACATCATCTAATATGGTGGTGATATCCCGATATTTGGGTATGACATTGAAATCTTTGTAACAGTCATGTTTTTCTTCCATTAGATAATTGGAAACTACTGTTTCTCGTTTTTGTTGCACGTGACCACGTTCTTTGGCTATTGCTTTGTGTTTGGTAGTCCAGTCGGGTCGACTCCAGAGTGAGAGTGGTGGTGGTTTGTTATTCCAATCTTCTATTGGTTGGTCTCGAATATCCACTGATCCAGGTAGGTAAAATGACTGAAACGAACAAGAGATGACAATTATAATCAATTTACTTGGGAATGGGTTGATTCGGGTTGTGTTTTTTCAGGAATTCGTCAAATTGGTGAAGTCCATAAAATTAGCTAAAACTGTAATGGGTCCAAGAACTACTACGGATCGAAAATGATCCATAGCATACATTTTATTGCATGCATGTCTCCTGAATTGTTTTTTTAAAACATGACTTTGTAATATATTACATTCTGAGTAAATTGCAAAATTTTCCTTGCGGTTTGCTCAAAAATCACAGATTTGGTTCCTTACCAATACCAATTACAGAAATGGTCCTAGAAATAGTGTTTGCTTTCACATTTATTATCTCAAGTATGTAACAAATTTTGCAAAATATGAAAGCAAGCGATGTTTCTATCATATATCCATAATCAGTATGAGCAAGGAACCAACTCTATAACTTTGAGCAAAACCTCACAGACCATTTATCATTTATGTAAGATACTCTAGTATTTTCAATCACATTTGGCATGCTAATTACATAAAAAACGATGTAAAAAGTTTGGATGAAAGTGTTTAGGGGGTCAACCCACTCCAGTGTCAAGTCATATAGAATTACCCGTTTTGCCCTTCCACCCAATCAGCCCATATTACCAAATCTAGTTGACATTAATTTTAACTAGAGTAATAATACAACCTTGCCAGAGAGCATGCTCTTTTCCTGCCAGATTAAATCATACGGAGACCTTTTCCGGTCAAGCCTGTCATCCCAAACATAATTGAGTTGACGTGTTAATTAGCAGATAATTAACTGAAATTCAAGCTCGCAAAGATTCATGTTATACCTTTCGGTTACTGGTGGAACGATAAGGATAAGGAGCTTTGGTTTAAACCTGAGAGCATGTTCGATAAATTTGTTCGCTAGTGATGCGTTGACTCCAAATGGAGGATTTAGTCCCATTACCTTTTTAGGATGTACATATTAATGATATTTCTGAGAAAATGTAACAAAAGCATATGAGCCAAAAGAATTGAGTATTGTACCAGACGAGAACCTTCAGGTAGTGCATTCACAGGGACACTAAACCAGTCTCTTTTTTCAAATTGAAATGCGTTCTGAGCAAAAAGGTGAACGGACTTGAGATGTTAACAGCAGTTGCAAATTATGCAATAAGAGTACTTACCATATAGCAAACAAATTACTTTCTTACAAAGTCTCACATGGTAAAGTAGTCATAAATTATAATATCTTAATATAGGGTTAATGTAAAATCTACTTAACTTGCTTAATTTTTTCTTGTCATGTTTTAGTCCCCATATTCTTTTTTGCAATAACAGAAAGAAGTTAAACCACATACATGGTGAAAGTTTAGACGTTTTACCATTATTAACTCTTTATTATACTGTAAACGTAAAATTGTTATAGATTTCCTTAAAATTAACCAAGAAGTTTCCTTAATCTGTTATTTCGCAATACCTTTGGTGTAATCAGATCGTAGTTTCTGAATAAGCACTTCTTTCCGGTGATGTCGAGTTTTTCTTTCATGAAGACACTGAAGTCGTTTGAACCACAGCAGAAGTCTACTATCTAATAACAGATTATTTAACGTTCATAAGTACAGCAAAGAGAAAAATGCAAACACCTCCACAATATACAGTACAATAACATCGGAGGTTCACTAAATATGATCCAATTTTGTGAGCGATATAAAGAAAATGAAATTTTCAAAAATTTGTGAGTGATATAAAGAAAATAAAATTTTCTTACCGTATCACCGTCTTGAACATACCAATGGAGTCTATCAACTATCTGCACATTAAAAGCAATGTCATAAGCTTCACGGTAAGCATAGCTGATAGCAGCTTACAAATCTAGCATCAGATGTGCTTGTTTAGATAATATACAAATGATATAGTTTTAGTAACACAAACAAGATCTATCTTATCTCCTCAGAACATTTGGTCATTTGGTGTAACATCCATCAAAGTAAATTTTTATAAAAACTATATGGTGTAACATCCATTTATTTTCCCAAATATGACAACTAATCATCAATAATATGATAAAAGGGAACACAGAGATCGTACCTCTCTTAGCTTGTCTACCTTCGTGAAATGACGTCCAAAGGAGGTATAGCGTGCTCCATGGAGAAAAGGGGCTAGAAAGACACTTAGCTTACTCTGCATATCAGCAGCAACCAAATCACAAACAAACCCTTATAAATATAAAAACATTATCAAGGACAGGTACGTGAAACTTAAACCTAAACCACTGTACATGTAAGAGATGGAACTTTCTGACAAGAACATTACATGCCATTTTACAAGTAGCTCATTATACAAACAGATTACACTAGCATATCAACTAGACATAGATATTTATACCAACAGATAGAAAATTAGATAGAGTAATTTGCAAAGAATAAGATACTACATGTCAAAAAACAGAACCTGTGTCAACATAAATGTGAAAACTCTCTTGCGATGTCCCTCTTTGGCAAAGTTGAATCCAACATTGCCTCCTTGCCCACAAGTAGACTTACCAAATATTGACAATGTTGTTTCGGATCAACTAGATTCTTCTATTTGATGAATATTGTCATATCGAGGGGTATTTAGATGTGACTAAAAGTCAAACGTTTCCATTTAATAATTTGTCTAGACTAATTTTGCATTCATTTTGGGCCAAGAGTAAAATATATGATTTGCAAGTAGGACTAAATGCTTTCTTTGAGAATTCTTACACTTCAACGTAATATGCCATTCACAAAAGAAATTAAAAAAATATGTATATATTAAGTGAGTGAGTAAGTGAGTGAGAGAAACAGATCCAATATACTAGTATACCAAATCAGAGGGAAGTTCCTTTCATGATAAGTTCTTTTAATATAGAGGAATTAGATCTCAAGAAATGTAAAAAAAAATGTATATGCGAAATTGTATACTGTACCTTCCATCTGTTAAGCTGATTAAGAACGTTTGGTTCACAAACAGCTTTTGCATCCTCAATGCTACCCCCATTCTCCAATATCTGCAAGGCTCTTCTTACTGCCTGTAAAGGTAAAAAATACACAAAAAAATCCACCCTTTGAGTTTAATCATATTTAACTTTTGGGTACTTATCCTTTTGTTATGTAGATTGGTCGGTTTACCACCTTCACAGAAGCTTCCACCTTGCCCATGGTAATGCTCTTATCCAATCCAGTCTGTAGGGTGCCTGCTTGATGAGTACATCTCCTTTTCTTGTCCCTTATGAATTCTTCGAAATCAAATGAAGATGTGGAATCTTTCATTAATTTTAAAATCCTATATACCAAGATAGTATGATTTTGTAAGGTGTATGTGTAAAGATCGAATGTTGTATAAACTGGTGAATACACTCAAATGAGGAAGCGTATAAGACATCACAGCAAAAGATACCTTGTTTTCATGTCAGCATCTACTCTAGGAGGTGAAGATACAACTCTCTTCTTCACTGACTTAGAAATTAAAGGTTGATCTCTCTGCATATCTTTGACTGGCAGCTTAATTCGAACTATGTTAGAAGGCTGCACTGGTTTTCTGACATTGGATATGTTTTCTTCAAAGGAAGATATCTTTTTGTGCATGTTGGAAGATTTGTCTTTCTCTGGTATCATATCACCATAAGTGACGGTGCTTTGCGGTCTCTGAATCACCTTTGGCATCTTTACTGTGTCTTTAACTTCAAGATTACCATAAGTTTTACTCCGTCTTTCAGAAATAATCTCTGTTTTACTTCTATCTTGATTCCTTTTCAGTCTGATACAAGGAAATAAAAGATGATCTCTTCCTGGTGTTCCAATGCTTGGAATAATCGCGTGCTTCCTGGCAATGTATCAATTAACAAGTCAAAGCATATGTACATAATAAATTATGCCTTATCAGAATAAACCAGGAATGAATACGTACAAGCAATATATCAAGATGCGTTTTGGCAAGAGATCATCCCATGCTCTTTGGACGATAGTTCCATCATCACTGTTCGCAAAAGCAATTTCCCTGCAATATATCATAAACCCCCCAAGAATAGGGATGCCCGATTAATATAAGATTATTTATTAAAGATATAAACTTTATAGAAGAAATGGTGATTACTTAGGTAAGCATTTCCGGTGATATGACTTTGGGCAGCGCCTACAGACTGCAAATTGCATATCACGGACATCTTTATCTTCTCCTTGTTCACAGCAATGGCATTTATGAGCAGGACAAGTGAATGATTCTCCTGCAGCTATTTGACTTTTAAGTTTCATGGCCAGGGTTTCATCAGATGGATAGAGCAACTTTGAAACACATTCTGGATGATAAAAATGCCCGCAAGTTGCAGAAACACAAGGGAAGACCTAAGATGAGAATTCAAGGCCGCTATTTCAGTCATCATCAACACGTGCAAATATTAAATAGTATATAAAATCTTTAACATCACAAAGTCAATAAGTCATAAGAGTGGATGACAGAGCCAAGACTGGACAAGAATCTGTAGACCAAGTTGAAACCAGACGGATAAGAAAGTTTTTAAGAATGCTATATTGGCTTCTAAAGCCGACAATGCTGTCGACGAGACAGATAGTGTACTTTGCTTTAGGAATTCAAGCAGAAAATCTACCACTAATGCGTCCCAGTTAAATCATTAACAGAGCCAAGGGAGTCATTGGTAAGTCTTTACATATTTGGTAGTACTTGAAAACCGTAAATATATTTTCCAAGTTATAAATATTCCTCAAAGATCATCAAAGTAACCAAATAAGATGAAATTGAATTTTAATGTCTTAAACACAATCAGTAACAGATTGCAGATTATTGATGTTCAGGTGGGCAGTTTCATAAAAAATAACAATCTCGCACCATATTATAGGAGTTGCAAACATAAAAACAAACCTAAAACTATAAAAATATGATATTCCATTTGTTTAGGTTAGTTATAATAGAACCTCAGCACCAGAAGATTTATCAGAAGAGCCCAACGTTCCACAAGCAAAACACTGATGTTTCTGGAATTTACAGTTATCACATAGAAAATTTGGAATTGCCTGCATACATAATTAAAAGATGAGTAACAGATTAAGTTAAAAATAAAAGTGAACCTGATACCGAATGAAAACATAATTACATTACAGATGGGCTACCTCGTATTGAGCTGCATTCTCAAAGCCAAGAGACTCGCATCCTGCATCTGTGGTTGGGTGAAAAGATCGTATACATTGTCCTTCACAACTGCAATATATGGAGAAGGGGTGCAAATTTGAGTAACAAATTCATTACACAAATATTAATGCATGGAGTTATGCAGGTGCGGAAGGTACACTCATCCTAACTACCAATTCAATGACATCCTTTTAAATAAATCTACCCGAAGAACATATAAATGAATTATATGCTTACGGCAGAACATCGCCGCCATTGTCACAGTATGCACAAACAGAATCAAATAGAGCTTCATCTTCCTCGCCATCGTATTCCTCTTCTTCGTCAGATACTATAAATTTATTCTCCTTTGTTGTTTGATTCTCCTTTAATGCGTAAGAAAACGATTAACAAACATCAAAAGAGGTGAACCGTAAACTTCAATGCAACATAATAGATGAGCTATTACAACATGAAAGATAAATATGGAAATAAATATTTACCTCATGAAAAATTTCTATTCCTCCAGCATTGTCAATCTCCATAAGAAACGTTTTAAGATACTGTCAATAAATCAGGTGTCAATACGTTTCAATATCATTTATCACATTCTTCTATATCTATTGCAAGTAACCATAATGGTAACTTAGTAATACTCGATCAAACACTAAATCCAATAAAATTGTAACACATCTATATAAGGTGTTTGAGACTGCGTTTGCAGTACAGATTATGCATTTACAAAATGGCGTTTCCAAAAGCAGGACTCAACAAGCTTTTCCGAAACAGCTTTTTCTCTTTAAGAAAACGCCAATAATGCATTAATCATATAATCTACCTCAAAATGCAATCCCATACACCTTCTAAATATCACATCCACCAAGTTAACTCACAATCACAAAGATCTAAAACCAAACCCTGACATATAAACAAACCTTAGAATTCGCCAAATCCTTATCATTCTCCATCGCACTCCGAATCAACAGCACATAATCCGCCAAACAACTCTCCAAACTCTCAATCACATCACTCGAACTGCAAACAAAATCCACAATTAAATACATCTTCAACTCAAACTTACATACAAACAACTAACTAAAGGATTGCTTATTTTTTTAAGCAAAACAGTTATGTCATATATGTCATCCATACTGTTTATGCTTTATCTATTATTTCAAAGCATAATCATACTTACTTATTTAACATCATTCAATGTTAAACACATTACAAAAGGTAAATTATATTTTTCTCAATACTTTTTAAAAAAATAACCAAATTTAAACACCATTTCCTGTAACGCGTATTTTTAAGCGGTTTATAAATCGTTATTCACACAATCCCAAACAACTTCTAACACACATCAAAATCACTAAAACATATGCAAAATCTCATCAAACAACTTTTCAACTATTTTAAAACACGTTATAAAATGTAAAAAATATTTTTCTCGGAATACTTTTTCACAAAAGACGCAAATCCAAACACTAGTATTTCCTATTTGCGCATATTTTTAAGCAACATATAAATACTTACATGTATACCGTTATATTATAACTCACACAACTTTCATCAAATGACTAACTATCTCATCTCTACTTCAGGAGAGTGTAGCTTTTTCAATTAAGTCATTGATATTTCCGTGATTATTATGATTGAGACACATATCCGGCATACAAAACAAACAATAATTATTAATCAACTACACACACAACATAGCTGGACAGAACTTAATAAAAATTCAAACAAAAAAGCCGTTATTATACCTCACACATGTTTTCATCAAATAAGTATCAATCTCCTCTCCTCATCACTAGTATTTCCTAAACGCGCCCATTTTAAGAAAAATAGGCAAATCCAAACACTATTTCCTAACGAGTGCATATTTTTAAGCGGCTTATATCTTATAAACACACTCACATTTATATACCTCACACAAGTTTTTCATCAAATAAGTAATAATCTCCTAAATACTATTTCCAAAAGCGCGCAATTTAAGCAAATCCAACACTATTTCCTAAACATACGCATTTTTTAGCAAATCCAAACACTAGTTCCTAAACACGCACATTTTTAGGCAAAATAAACACATCCAAACACTATTTCTTAAACACATATATATATTTTTAAGCAGCTTATATCTTATAAATACATTACTACTACATTTATATACGTCACACAATTTTTCATCAAATAAGTAACAATCTCCTAAACACTATTTCCTAAACGCTCGCACAATAAGCAAATCGAAACACTAGTTCCTAAACACGCCATTTTTAGGCAAAACAAGCACATCCAAACACTATTTCCTAAACGCGCATGTTTTTAAGCAGCTTATATTTTATAAGTAACAATCACCGTTTTTAAGCACATCCAAACACTATTTCCTAAACACGCACATTTTAAGGCAAAATAAGCACATCCAAACACTATTTCCTATAACGCACATTTTTAATCCGCTTATAACTATAAATACAGTATACTACATTTACACACCTCGCACAACTTTTCATCAAAAAACTAACAATCTCCTAAACGCGCACATTTCTATAACAAAATAAGCACATCCAAACACTATCTCCTAAACACGCACATTATTAATCAACTTATAGCTTCTAAACACAGTAAACTACATTTATATACCTCGCGCAGCTCTTCGCCAAAAAACTAACAACCTCATCCCTACTCGCCTCACAACACCTTTTCAAATAATGCAACAACTTAACCACAAGCAAATCAGTCCTCACCACAACTTCATAACTATTCCTCGCCTTCACAAGCCTAATCCACCTATTTTTATCCTTTTTCGACTTTTTCGCAACGTAAACCTCAGGCGAACCGAACGACAAGTCGTATTTCCAACCGATTACTTCGATGTAAACCGACTGTAAGCCGTTGTCAGTACTGCCGTGGAGGTAAGCGGATGACGTGTCACCGGTGACGGTTGTGGTTGAGGTGAGGTGGAGTGGGAGGTCGGTGAATGTGATAGGGACGTTGTGGTGGTTTAGGAAGTGGTAGTTTGTTACGGAGTTTGTTGTGATTTCTCCGTCTTCTTCGGAAGATGAGGAGGTTGACATTTTGGGAGGGGGAGGGGGAGGGGGAGGGTGGTGGGAAATGTTTTTACTGGAAATGGAAGTGAGAGTGTTTTTATAGGGAGTGGCAGTGGGGACGTGTGGGACGTGGCACGGGGGTTTGTTTTTCTATTGTTTTTTGAAATGGTGTGGAATTGTGAAAGAATTTTATGTAACGTTTCATTTAGGCTTTTCCCACAATTATATACGGAGTAATATACTAAAAGGTAAGAGGTTACTGTAGCAAGAACTGTGCTTGCTACAGTACTTGCTGCAGTAACTTTTTTTTTTTTTTTTTTTTTTACCGGTCATTAGTTATTTAACAGCTATTAACTAACGACCGTTATCTTTAACATTTAAAAAAAAATTTGTACACACTTTGTCTTTCATCTCAGTGGTTCATTGCAAATTTAGTCCTCAAATAATTTACATAAATGGTCTTTCATGTTATACATCAATTGCAAAATCAGTCCTAGGTAAATAACTTCATGTTAAGTAGCTAACGGCAACAAAAGAATTCCGCAGCAACGCGCGGGTACCAAACTCGTTTTTTTTTTATTGATGGGGAATACTTAAAAATAGTACTGTAGTAACACTTTATCCAGAACCAGAGGTGTCCCGGGGTTCCAGGACACTCTTACATAGCGTTTGATATGTAAAGGGGGAATGGAAAGATTATTACCATTGAATGGAGAAATTTTGTTTGTTTACATTTATTTAATGTAATAATTTATTACCAGAAATGATCTATCACACCAAAATCATTCCTTAGGGGCCCCTTGCTTTTTTTTCATTACGATCGTAATTGAATCAAAATTACATAAAACTCTACCATTAATTAACCATATTAATTAAACTTCTTATTAATAATGGGCATTTTAGTCTTTTTATTATGATTCCATTTCATCTCATCATACAAACCAAACATGATTAATTAATGTAATTAATCATTACATTACATTGTTTATTCTATTACGTCGGTTATTTCATTCATTCGACATTTCATTCCGTCCTACCAAACAAACCCCTAGTGTTAATTTTGTTATAAAACCTCTATTTTTTTATAAATGCGTCATGTTCTAAAAAGTTATGCATGTAGTTTTGTTTGATTTCTCATAAATGCACCCGGTGACTTTGTCTTTTGATTTCGTCCCTGTTTATTCCACAACTTTGATAAAAATGTTAAGTATGTTGTGTGACGTTTAGAAATTGAGTATTTTGGTTACATATAACATTTTACGAATTTGGGAGTTAATTTTTTTATTTTTTATTTATTTATTTATTTATTTATTTTTTGAGATTAAAAGTATCAAATTAAATAATTGTAGTAAAACAAAATGTTAATATTTCTTTTGTTAGTGTTTAACAAAATCTTAAAAATTAAACGTTAATTGTCAAATAAAAATTATACTCTTTGTTGAAACGACAAAAAATATTGATATTTTAATGGTTTTTGTTTTCGGTTGGGGTTTTGCTAGAGGTTTTTTTCAGAAGTAATCTCACTACTTGCAAGTTTATCATAGGATAGGGGTTGGATCCGCAAACATTCTAGTGCTTGTGCGAGATGTGAATATTGTTGTCAACTTGTCATCATTGGATGATGGGGTCCTTTTTATATTTGTTGCATCTTTTCTAGAGTGGTTGTAGTGTTAGTAGGGGTGTCATTCGGGTCAACCCGACCCGATAAGCCTCTATCGGGTCGGGTCTATCGGGTTTTCAGAAAATAAAAATTAACCCGCAACCCGATCCGATAAGGAATCGGGTTCGGGTCTATCGGGTTATCAGGTTTATCGGGTTCGGGTTATCGGGTTCGGGTTATCGGGTTATCGGGTTTAGTTCAAAAATTATAAAACTTTTAATGTGTTATTATAGCTTATCGGGTTATCGGGTCAACCCGATAACCCGATAACGAAATTATTAAGACCCGCAACCCGACCCTATAAGGCTATCGGGTTATCGGGTTGACCCGATAACCCGATAAGGTGTATTGGACCCGAATCAACCCGACCCTATAAGGCTTTATCGGGTTCGGGTCGGGTCGGGTCGACCCATATGACACCCCTGAGTGTTAGAGCATCCACAATGCACAAACCATCAATAGCTTTTTACTATTACCAAAAGTCTTTTGAAATGGTTTTTTGGCATTGTAGTGAAAGCTTTTTGAAAAGCTTTGTAGAAAGACTTGGCAAACTCAAAGTCTTTCCTCAAAGTCTTTTGATCAAACTTAGGTTTTTGGGTCATTCTAGTCGATTGATCGCGACTATTAGTTTATAAAAAGTTTCATTTATTTGGTGCTTTCACGCAACTTTTTTTTTTTTTTTTTTTTTTTTTTTTAAGAAAAATTGGCATTGATATCGAGCATTGATAAAGGGAAATACAAGATACAGAAATTACAAATCAAGTGACTTTCTTTTGAAAATCTACATGATATCTTGAATTGACTGAATCATTAACTATCCCAACATGAACTTGAACGAAGAGACATACTTTGAAGCCGTCAACAACTGAAATGAGACTAACCACCATTGATATTGCTCTTTTGAATATATGAAAACTTGTTACTTCAAGGGTCACAATATATAGTTTACGAGATGTACTAGCATCTTTGATTGTGGTCATCATCTTCATGAGACTAGATATAATGGAGGGTCGCCTCTCCATTCACGCGCTACCACCATTAAAACCTCCCCTCACGTGTGACCCAAGGAAAAAAGAAGAGGAAGTGTTGACCACCCTCACCATTCAATTTATTGTGTTTGTGTGTGTGAGAGGTATTTTGTAAGGTATGTTTGTATAAAGTATGATATTTTTTGAGGTGGGAAGAGTGGTGATGTGCTAAATGAAGATGTGATATTGATGTAGAAGTGAGGGGAGTAATGATGATTGTATCACGAGAGGGTGAAATAAAAAGCTAATTGTCTTTGAGCTCTTTCAAGTTTCAACAATAACGTGGTTGACGAGACAACACACTGCACATCGAGTAAATACGGGTGGCAAGTCCAAGAAACTTGATTCCATTGGACAAGGGAGTTCAGAAAAGACAGATGTTTCACCCATTTGCTAATTTTTATTGGTTTCCAAATTCGTGAAAGTAGATGTTAAGTGAAAATTGAGATGATGCACGCATTTAATTTTCAGTATTATGAATAAAATTTCTTTGTTACACTGACAAATTCAATTCCTATTCTCATATTCAAATTTTATTATTAAAATTCGTTACTGACATAGGGCAAAGTTAAACCATGGTGACAAGTCATAAGCTTTAACTCTTGGTTCTGAAAATATGGTTCCAGTGGGTTATAAATGCACAACATAGGTAGTACTAGTAGTGTACAGTTAGTTGATAGACTTTGATTCATTGACATTGTTTCAACATTGTAGTCTATATTTACTTTGCTCAGCAAGACTAAAATCATGAGGAACATACGTTTGTTTGAAATCTCAAAATGTGAATTTGTGCAAATCGCAATGAAAAAATCTTGATTCATTTTTGTTCTTGCATATCGCATGAAAAGAGGTAGGTTCATTCATTTTTGTTATGCTTGCAATCTCTTTGATACAAATCCATGTTATTACAAGAACCAAATAGCTTAAAATGGTCATAAAAAAAATAAATAAATAAATAAAAATAGAAGGTTTTAAAAAACATGATCAAAAAACATCATAAATTACTCTTCGTCTTACAAAACCACTAATAATCCACCAAGAAGTTGTACAATAACCGCCCACATCAACGCGTTTCTCCCAGTTATCCTATAAGAAGAGGAATTTGTTGATGAATTTGCCGCAACAACTTTTCCTTTACCTTTTCCTTTCCCACCATCAGCAACCTCAGGACTAGCAGCCACCTGCGCAACATCTGGCGCCACCATTAGTGTCGGAGTGGGCGCTGGTGTAGGAATATCAGTCCCAAAAATTGCTTCGGGGAGCAACACATGATTAACCTCATATATTGCCATTGGGTCTTTATCATAGACACTAGTACTAACAATGTTTTAGTCCACCCTGACCTAATATGGACTGTGCCCGAATCATCAGTAAAATTCAAAGTGTATGCACCGGCCAATGTGTTAATGGGCCTTGACCCACTAAGATTCTTAAAATCGAATAGTAACGAGCGTGGAAGCCCGCGCGTTGCGACGGGTGAGTTTGTGTGTATTTTTTTGTATTTTGTTAGGTTTGAAATGTATTTGGTAAATGGGACATTTTTTGTTGTTGCTTAGGCATCTTAAATTTTCGAAATATATTGTGCAAAATATTTAAACCCGTGCACTGCTGCGGGAGGTTTTGCGTTTTCTTACAAAATATTAACACATATTCAAAACCTGTTTGGTTCGGTATGCGTGACCTGATTTTAATTGACTTCAATCACAGTAAATGCGTGCATTATTCCTTTATCGATCAGGCACAACCTAGAAAGTACGAAATGAATCGAATTTGCAAAATAAATTGAATTCAAGAAAGTTATGCGTATTTATATTCGTTCTTATTGGGAAAATTATTTCGAGAACAATAGTGGAAGTTTCATAATTTTTCGAGTCCATTTGGTATGTCGAATGAGTCCCGGAGAGTGTTTACTAAAAGTTTTGATACTTGTCCCTTCTAGTCCCTCAACCCTATTTTTAATAATAACCTTTGAGTTTTTATTGTACACATTTGATCCCTCAAATTTTATAAAATAAATTTCTTATTCATAAATCATAATACCTCACCCACTCTCACAAAAAACACACCAACACACACTCTCTCTCTCACTTCGCCGGCCACCGTCATCTCCGGCCCCCACCGTCGCCAGAAAATTTTCCGGCGAGGTCTTTTTTCTTCCAAATCGTTAGATCAGCTTACCTATTTTCTTTCTGGAGCTTCTCGGCTTATGACTCGTCCCGTATCACCACTGACGCGCCACCCACCACCACTGTCACCGTACCGCCACCAAAGTCATCACCCTCTTTTTCTCTCGATGGTAACACCACTCACGCGCTCCTTTTCCCTTGTTTTTAATTTTAATCGAAAACCTAATTCTATTTTTTTTAATAAAACCGATTTTATTTATAAAACCTTTATAAAACTTTTAAAAACTTTTAAAAGTTGTGTGTATCTAAAAGTTTAGCTCGACACTCGTTTGACTCGGGCGAGTTAACCCATTTCCTTCTATTTTCCTTAGTTTTACTAATTATTTTAACTTGTTTTGTAGCATTTGGTGTTGTTTGGACTCGATTTGGGTTGGTTGTTCTCGGCAGCCGCTTGATTCACGGCGAGACGTGGGTAGGATTAGGATGTGGATTTGTTGGTGTCGTATATAAGCATGATGAAAAAAGTTGGTAAATCTTTGAGATACAGTAGTTTTGTAAAAACAAAATGTGTATATATTCAACAGTGAAGTACAATCCTGAAGCCAATTTACTGTGCGAACCACTGTTACAGTAACAGTGATGTACAAAATTTTGAAGCGGACCAAATTCCCATCTTTAGTATATATATATATAATGTGACATGGAAAAGACACAATTATTTTAGTTGGTCTGATGTAAGGTTCGAAAGTGACACTTTTATAAGGTTAGAAAATGCGTTATTTTTTTGGTACAAAAAGGGTTATTCCTTCTTAGGTGTCACTGGCTTGGGCTTGGTAGCAGTAGTGGTAGTAGTAATAATAATAATATGATGATCCACGAGCCTTAAACTCTTAAAGTTTGATGACAGAGCACCATTGCAACTTGAGGTAAAGCTAGTAGATACACTCATGTCGAGTGACAGCCACATCATTTGTTGTCGATGGAACCTCCTCTACATGCTCTTGCACTCCACTATCGCTGGTGGATCCAATCTTGGTTTTAAATTACATGTTGCGATCCGTTGTGCTCAGGGTCCCAAAGATCGATGCGTAATGCGTGATGCGATTGCTAGCATCTCACGGGTGCGTGGTGCGTGGTGCAAGGTAATATATATATATATATATATATATATATATATATATATATATATATATATATATATATATATATATATATATATATAAAGGTAATTTTTAATAAATTATTCTACAAGTAATGCTTAAACATCAAATAGCTCACTTACATATTCTTAGCGAATATCGACAATGTCAAAAGTCAATTGCCAATAATAAAAGTAACTAACTTTAAAAGTAAATAACATTCAAAGTAAAGTGGTTATCTTTCTCTATATCTTTCACAAGTAGTTTATTAAAGCCAAAGTTTCATTGTGTTTGATCTAAGCATCACACTATTGTGAAGTGATGCGACAGCATTAAGGTGCATCGTGGAACAACTTCGCATCACGACACCCGTTGCATTTTTGCCATGGCATGCGCGATGCACTTGCAACAATGCACGCAATTTTAAACCAAGGATCCAATTTAACCACCAACGACTCCCTACTCGCTCTTAACCTATCCATAATTTCATGAGTTACCTTTTTACACTTTGTTACCCTAATCTCCACCAAATCCGGACAACCCAATGCAAAAGCCTCAATCCCCTTATTAGATACACCACCACACCCCCTCAATACATAATATCTTCAAAGCAACACATTTCTCAGCAATACACATCATTTTCACGTCAGTTATGGTGTCATTCCTACAAAGCTCTAAGCCTCTAACCTTATTAAATTCTGACGATTTTTAGTAATTACTTGTAAACTAACACATCTAGCATAACCCTCAATGTGTAACGCTATTAAATCATGACATTTAGATAACGAAGAAACACCGACATCAATCACATTTACATTTTTCAAATGAATCTCAACTAAACAGTTATCATCTCGAATCATCTCCAACGACCTGTCCCAATGTCCCAATTAATAGAAGATAAATAGGCCCAAGCCCGATTTGCGGGTTTAGGTATCTAGGGTTTGACCATTATAAATAATGGTCAATAATAAAGATATACCTACGGGATTTCAATCTCTAACATGGTATCAGAGCAGATCTGATCCGCAAACCTAGGTCTCATCTCGAATCATCTCCAACGACCTGTCCCAATGTCCCAATTAATAGAAGATAAATAGGCCCAAGCCCGATTTGCGGGTTTAGGTATCTAGGGTTTGACCATTATAAATAATGGTCAATAATAAAGATATACCTACGGGATTTCAATCTCTAACATGGTATCAGAGCAGATCTGATCCGCAAACCTAGGTGGCTAAGTTGAGCCGCCTCACCTAAGCCACCCCGTCAAACAAAAAAACTCAACTACTCTTTTCGTTTTATTATTTGAAGACTACAAGCGAACAAGAGACGAACGAATATCATCAGTACGTAAGAAGGAAAAAGGAACGAATATGCATTTGTTTACTCGACGAATGTGCAAAAAGAAAAAAGGATTTAATTCCTTTGTTTCAATATGATCAGTACGTATTGATTTTGATTGTTGATTTATATGTTTTGGGTTTTTGATAAAGTTTAGTGAAAATAGTTGTTTTATTTTTTGTTTGTTAGTCAATTGTTCTTAACTTCGTATGGCTTTGTTACCAGTTGACTAATGTTGACCGTTGATATCAGTCCCTAAAGTCGACTGTTGGTACGGTTATCGACCGTTGGCAAGGTTTTGTTACGAGTCAACTAAAGTTATGTTTTTATTATGTTAACGTTTTTTTTCTTCTTTTCTAGGTTACTACTCTAGTCCGAGTTTTCGCAACTCGAACTGCGGGTTTAGAGTATCTAGGGTTTTACCCAGTGTAGCACCAAAACGGGAACGACAAAGGATACAGGGACGATACGAAAACGGGAAACGGAAAAAATTAAAAATTCAAGATACGGGAATGGCATAGATACAGCAATAAAAAAATATAAAAGGTTAAAAAATTTTCAATCCGAATATACAACTTAAAAGAAATTTCAATCCGAATATACAACTTAAAAAAAATGTGTCATTTGTAAACTTACTAATATCTAATCTCGTGATAATTTGCTTGTTAAAAATGAGAATGCAAAATTTAAAAACACAATAAGTTTGAGGGAAAAAAAAATCTAAAAGGCTACTGTCAGAACGAAAGGGGGAACGAACAAGCATTCATCTCTACCTCTCCAAACGACTACTACTAAGTGGATATTCTTTTTGGAAGAAAGACCAAACTATCACGGATACCTCTATAGGGTCTCTCCTTTCTTTTCTAAGGTATGTCACTTGTCTGTGAAAGGCTTGAACGCCTACTCTACAAAAAGATTCAATATGAAAAAGAAGAAGCACCTCGGATCGGATACATCTTCAATCCTTGAATGTCGGTTTTGCCTTTGAGTCAGTCAATCGATGAAAGAAAAAGTCGAAGGGGGCAAGGTCCTTTCCTTTATGAACCCGTAACGAAAGGTTCCGGTGAAGAGGTCTCGTAGATATAGATATACGGAGTATATAAAAATTTTAAAGAGAAAGTACATCTACCCACGTGACTTAACAAAACACAATGAAAAAGTCAAAAATTGATTTTTCTGTCATCTTCATCTTCTCAAGTGCACCCACTTCATCTTCTTCACCACCATTACAATTCATAGTTTTTATAGACCTCATTATATTGCAACACACAAAATATGATTTGCATCCTAAAACACTGATTTTTCGACAGATTATTTAGCCGGGGGGGGGGGGGGGGGGGATCAAGAAAATACCTCAAAAGTCAAAACGTTAAACTACAACATTTTCTGGTGGGGGAATCCAGAAACGGCTTGGAAATCCAGAAACGATCAAGATACTTCATACGAAACGTTTCTCAGATTCGAGAAATGCCTTGGAAACGTTTCGGTGGTGTTTCGACGGCATATCCGTTCCCTATGTTGCACGGGGACGGATACAGAAACGGGGACGGGGACGAAAAAGGGTACATAGAAACGTCAATATCCCAAATTCAAGAAACAGGTACGGCCAGAAACGTTTGTGTATTTTATTTAACTTTATATATAATTATTAACGCAATACCTTATTTTTAGTAATTTTATACGAAAAATGAGAATGTGTTTTTATTTTTTAAAGGCAAAAGGCGAATGTACTTGCGGTTCAACTAATTTATATCATATCAACTATTAAATCAAATTATCTTTCTTTTGTAAAATCACACGTATCATAAAAACATTTAAAACCTATATTAACAAACTTTAAAAAACAAAGTTAACATTGGAAAATTTAAGTACGTTTGTGACAAATAATTACCTTGTCTAAAAAGATTTGAAAAAAAAAATAAAAAAATAAAAAAAAAAACCCTTGTGCATTGACAAAGAAACACAAAGAGAAAGGACACACCCCTTGTCACCCACGTGACTCGATTGTACTACAAAACAAGCTAAACCTTCAACTCTTTTTTTATACTCTTTCTTTTTTATGTACTGTCCTTTTTACTATTAACCATTGTTCTCCTTTCTTCTTCATCATTTTAACAAACAGAACAAAGAACCAACTCCACCCTTCTGATAGCTGCCCAGAAACACGTTTAAAAGGCCCAGAAACGTTTCCCAAGTGTTTCATGCTCAACACCTCGCGTTTCCAGTCAACATGAAACGTTTCCTTTTTTCTGAAAACGTTTCTGGAGCGTTTCCATGCGTTTCTAGCCGTTTCCCGTTTTCGAAACGTTTCCGGTACGGGAGACGGCACCGAGACGGCACCACGATGGCGTTTCCGTGCAACATAGTCCGTTACCATCATGTTCCCAAACGGGAACGCCAGCCTAAATGGCGTTTCGGTGCATAACTGGACTTTTACCATTATAAATAATGATCAATGGCTATGTTTGGCGCAAAGCTTTTTAGGGCGATGAGCGGTGAGCAATGAGCTTTTTGATTTTTATTGTTCGTTTGGTAAATGAGCGGTGAGCTTTGCGATTTTTTAGGAATGCTTATTTTTCCGATACTTCTTTAAGAAGCTGTGAGCGGTGGTTATTGCTCACACGGCTACTTTTACCAAACACACCCAAAGTAATACCTACGAGGTTTTAATGTTCCAACATAAATATGAGTCTAGTTGGGTCTCCCTAAATGTTATAGATGGGTACAAGTGAGTATTTGATAGAAAGTGCAATTATATAATAATTACCCAAAAGGAGACGGGTCAATTTTTTTCTTTTTTACGTTTTCTTCACGTGACCACGTTCTTTGGCTATTGCTTTGTGTTTGGTAGTCCAGTCGGGTCGGCTCCAGAGTGAGAGTGGCGGTGGTTTGTTATTCCAGTCTTCTATTGGTTGGCCTTGAATATCCGCTGATCCAGGTAGGTAAAATGACTGAAAAGAACAAGAGATGACAATTATAAACAATTTACTTGGGTTGTGTATTATCAGTAATTCGTCAAATTGGTGAACTCCAAAAAATTAGTTAAAGCTATAATGGGTCCTACTAGAGGTCAAAAATGATCCGTAACGAACATTTTAGTGCATGCACGTCTCCTGAATTTTTATTTTATTAATTATTATTATTATTATTTTAACCTATGACTTTCTAACATATTACATTCCAAGTAAATCGCAAAATTTCCCATGTGGTTTGCTCAAAAAAAAACAGAATTGGTTCCTTGCCAATACCAATTACAGAAATGGTCCTAGAAATAGTGTTTGCTTTCACATTTGTTCTCTGAAAGTATGTAACTAATTCTGCAAAATATGAAAGCAAGCAATGTTATCATATATCCATAATCAGTATGAGTGAGGAACCATCTCTTTAACTTTGAACAAACCTCAAGGACCATTTACGTAAGTTACTCTAGTATTTTCAATCTCTCACACACACACAATATATATATATATATATATATATATATATATATATATATATATATATATATATATATATATATATATATATATAGTGTATCTTTATTTTCACAACCCTGTTAAGTGCGGGAACTGCGAGAACTCTAATTTTGCATTAGAAAACATGCATGTTCATATAAAACATGTATGTTTTCTTACATACACCTTGATACACATACCTGCGTAATATTCATGTTCATATAAAACCATTTTGCATTGATATGTTGCACTTAACAGGGTTTTATATAAACATGTATGTTAAGCAGGTATGTGTATTAAGGTGTGTGTAAGAAAACATACATGTTTTATATGAACATGCATGTTTTCTAATGCAAAATTGTTCTGAAAATAAAGCCCCATATATATATAATATATATATATATATATATATATATATATATATATATATATATATATATATATATATATATATTAAAAATGTAAAAGTTTTGGATGAAAATTGTTTAGGGGGTCAACCCACTCAAGTGTCAAGTCATATAGAATTACCCGTTTTGCCCTTCTACCCAATCAGCCCATATTGCCAAATCTAGTTCTTAGACATTAATGTTAACTAGAGTAATAATACAACCTTGCCAGAGAGAATGCTCTTTTCCTGCCAGATTAAATCATATGGAGACCTTTTCCGGTCAAGCCTGTTATCGCAAACATAAATGAGTTGACATGTTAATTAGCGGTTGATTAACTAAAATTCAAGCTCGCAATGATTCATGTTATACCTTTTGGTTTCTGGTGGAACAATAAGGATAAGAAGCTTTGGTTCAAACGTTAGAGCATGGTTGATAAATTTGTTCGCTAGTGATGCGTTGACTCCAAATGGAGGATTTAGTCCCATTACCTTTTTAGGATAATAGGATGTACATATTAATGATATTTATGAGAAAATGTAACAAAAGCATATGAGCCAAAAGAATTGAGTATTGTACCAGACGAGAACCTTCAGGTAGTTCATTCACAGGGACACTAAACCAGTCTCTTTTTTCAAATTGAAATGCGTTCTGAGCAAAAAGGTGAACGAACTTGAGATGTTAACAGTAGTTGCAAATTATGCAATAAGAGTACTTGCCGTATAGCAAACAAATTACTTTCTTACAAAGTCTCATATGGTAAAGTAATCATAAATCCTAATATCTTAATATAGGGTTAATGTAAAAACTACTAAACTTGCTTAATTTTTTCTTGTCATGTTTTAGTCCCTATATTCTTTTTTCAAAAAGAATTTCCCAAAAAAGGTTGAGGGACAAAACCATTGCCAAAAGAAAGAAGTTAAACCACATACATGGTGAAAGTTTAGTCGTTTTACCATTATTAACTCTTTATTATACTGAAAACGTAAAATTGTTCTAGATTTCCTTGAAATTAACCAAGAAGTTACAATACCTTTGGTGGAATCAGATCGTAGTTTCTGAATAAGCACTTCTTTCCGGTGATGTCGAGTTTTTCTTTCATTAAGAGACTGAAGTCATTTGAACCACAGCCGAAGTCTACTATCTAATAACAGATTATTTAATGTTAATAAGTAGTACAACAAAAAGGAAAATGCAAACACCTCCACAATATACAGTACAATAACATCAGAGGTTCACTAACTATGATGCAATTTAGTGAAACAATTTGCGAGGGATAAAAAGAAACTGAAATTTTCGTACCACATCACTGTCTTGAACATACCAATGGAGTCTATCAACTATCTGCACATTAAAAGCAATGTCATAAGCTTCACGGTAAGCATTGCTGATAGCAGCTTATAAATCTAGAGTCAGATGTGCTTTTTTTAGATAAGATACAAATGATATAGTTTTAGTAACACAAACAAGATCTATCTTATCTCCTCAGAACATTTGGTGTACATCCATCAAAGTAAATTTTTATAAAAAACTATATGGTGTAACATCCATTTACATTCCCAAATATGATCATCAATAAAATGATAAAAGAGAACACAGAGATCGTACCTCTCTTAGCTT
>JARVZY010006486.1:0-26265 GCA_030686995.1 Artemisia argyi
TGGACAGAACACATCAATGAAGGTTCATTATCTCCAAACCTAGTTTTAGGATAATAATGATCGAAAAATATCACCAGTGCCTAAACATTGCAAATTGCCAATTTGGGAATTTTTTAGTATAAAAAATAGTAGCTTTCGACGTTGAAAAAATTGAGATACACATAACAGTTTAAATTATAGGATACACATCCCACCTATATAAAACAAGGTTGGGTTTAGGAAACTTCTCCCCTTAAAAATCCTTAAAATTCGCCACGTGGCATTTTACATCAATCTACGGTGTATAACAAAAGTTTCCCCTAAAAATTCTCACCCCAATTAAACAAAAACACCATTTTCCCCCTAAATCAAAATCGTTTGGATTAAACCCACATATCAATTCACCCCCAATTCCAAATCGTATGGATCAAAACCGCAAATCAAAATAACCTAAATGATTATGATTCAAACACATCTTACCCTAAATCAATTTAGCCCCATCAATCCATACACTAAAAAATAGGTAACCCTAAATCAAATAATCTCAACGATTTGGATTCAATCAAATGGATAATATTCACATGATGATTGTATCAATCAATAAGTATCCCTATTATCATAAAACGAAAAATCAAAGTGCATACAGGTAAATGCTTGATTATGCGGTCTTTTTAAATTTTATGTTTTTTACTTTTTTTTTTTTGATTATGATGAATCAATAAGTGTATATTATAAATTTGGCAGGATTTCTGATGCGTTTATGATGAATCAGATTGCATACAGGTAAATGCTTGATTAGCCTTTTTTTTCTATTATCTTTTTATAATTTTTGATTTGGATGTGTAAATAAAAAGCAAACATTTATGATAATATTGTAATTATAGGAAAGTAACTGAAAATAATGGTGGAAAGGTTGAAAATTTTAGATATAGTGTAAGCCACAACACATGTTCATGGTAACTAATTATGATAATATATTGTAATTATAGGAAAATATTTGAAGATAATTGTGGAAAGTTTGAAAATTATTGATATAGTGTATCAAAAAAATTTAAAAATGTGCATAATTTTCGGTAACTAATTATTCCCCACATTTTTAGCCTTGATTATGAACTAAAATTTTGAAATTTGAATTACATCTTGACCTAATACTATTCTATAAATTGGTGAAGCATACCAAGTGTAAATCACTCATTTTTACAACTCCCATCTAATTTATTCTCTAAACCAAAAGGTATGTTTTCTTATGCATAAACACTTTAATATACATCTTTAATATCTACATTACTGATATTTGCATTTTGTTTTGTAGATAGAAATAATGGAACACAATTTGACTCCATTGTGTGACATAGATTCTATGTTAGATGATATAAAGGTTGTTGCACGTTGCATTAGCAAGTGGAAACCCCATACTTTTGGAAAGCCCAGTGATGTTTGGTCATTAGACTTTGTATTACAAGATGCTCAGATATGTACAATCATATAATGGATATTAATTTGTATAATGGATCCTTTTATATGATTCATCAAAATAAGAGGCTAATGAGATGTGTTTTTTGAAATCCCTTATATGAATGTGTAAATAAGACAATATTATATTTGTATACTCGGCTGATGAATTTGTATTATTTTATTTTGGTTTTTAACTATTGCAATAATGGATATCAATTTGTATAACGGATCTTTTTATATGACTCTGTAAATAGGAGGCTAGTGAGATTTTTTTTTTTAAATCCATGACATGAATGTGTAAATAAGACAATATTATATCTTTATAGTTGGCTGATGTATTTATATTACTTTTTTATTTGTGCTTAACTATTGCAATAATCGATATGAATTTGTATAATGGATCATGCTATAAGAATGTGTAAATAGTTTGCTAATGAGATGTTCTTTTGAAATCCCCGATATGAATGTGTAAATAATTTTTGCAATTTGTTGTTTCCTTAAATTGATTATTTGTTATTTGTTATTTTAGTTACTTATAACTACACAATATCTTTTAATAAGTATGATTTGAATATAAAGCTATCAGTTCATGTATTTAAATGCACACAACCAGAATGCTTATATGTTTTGATGGTAAATATATATTTCAGGGTAACCGTGTGCACGGTACGTGCAAGAAGGACCATATTAACAAGTTCCAGCTTTTGATCGATGAAGGATCATGTTACAGAATCGGTAACTTTGGGGTAGGAGAGAATGGAGGCAACTATCCATTACTAAGCCATCGTTACAAGTTGAATCTTTACAAAAACTCTTCCGTCACAAGGCTGGCAAGTTTCGACAACAATGTTCGTGGATTCAAGTTTGAGCCCTTCTCAAACTTATATGTTAGACAGTTTTCAGAATCAGAAAGTGTTGGTTAGTGTTACATCTTACAAGTAATTCATGATGAATCACATATTAGTTTGTTGTTTATCATTTGTTTTTTTTTTTTTTTTTTTAAATGCAGATGTGATTGGAACCATCGTCTCTATTTCTGACTTGATACCCTTTACCAAATATGGGAAGGAGAAGACAAGAAGAAATCTTATTATTGAAGATGTTGAGTATGTTTTTTCCAAACATTTTATTAACCATACATTGATAACTCTTATACATTTTAATTTATATATATTATATCTGTAACAGAGGGATTCAGCTTCAATGCTGTTTCTTTGATGCGTGGGCTTCAAAATTTGATAATTTACACGCTCAAAGGGAGAAAGTTGGTCATGTTGTGATGATATTGCAGCTTGCTAAAGTGTCGTATTTTGGTGGTAAACATCATATCAACTTACTAATATATTGTAATTAGTTTTTATAAAAAATAATATTTTGCCATTGTTTATGTAAATTATACAGATAAGCCATCAGTAACCAATGCTATGTGGGGCTCAAAACTCTATATGAATGAGGATATTCCTGAAATCAATGCGTCCAGACAAATGTAACACCACCGTTTTTTATAAAGATTGTTGCTTACCCAATACATTCTTCCTTTTTTATATGTAGTTAACTATATTTAATTTTTGTTTTTATAGGTATGAAAGTCAGGATGGTTATGATCCCGCTAAACATAGCATTTCGGTTTACTCCTCTGCCAAAAAAGAATTGACATCAGAAGACTTTTTCAATGGTGCTATTAAGAAGATGGTTGGCAGTATCCGTGATACTGAGGATGTAAGATTATATTATAAAATTTTGTTTTCATTAAGTAATTTTAACAAACTATAGCATTGACATTATAATCCTTTAAACCAATATGCCTTTGCAGGAGTATAACTGTATTGTCTACGCCAAAATTCACAAGATTCATCGAGAGCATGGCTGGGCATACCTTGCTTGCAAGAGGTGTGGATGTAAGGCAAAAGAAATTGAGAAAAAGCACACATCTTCGAGTAATTCTAAATTCAAAAAACAATAGACCTGGAGTTGTAAGAAACACAAGGAAATAACTACTGTTGGGATGAAGTATGCATACTATTCTTCTCTTTGTACATGTTATAGGTGTTGAATATTAGTTGTGTTCTTTTACCTGATGCTAATATACAAACTTTTCATTTCAGAATAAAAGTGATAGTCCGTGTGATTGATGACACGGGATCTGCATCGTTGGTGATGTTTGATGATATGATATCCAAACTTTGTGGAGTAAGCTGTTATGGTCTTATAAAAGAGTATGGGCCTGGAGTGGATGACTATTTTCCTGCTAAGCTGAATACCTTGATTGGTAAGAAGGTGTTATTTCGCTTTGAATATACTGACTTCAACGTAAGCAATAACAATCATGTTTACCAAGTCAAATTGATATCTGATGAGGAAGCCATGATCAGTTACTTTAAGAAGGATTTCATTATTGAGGTAACTTTTTTCGTTACTAATAAACAATGAACTTATTTGTTAATTCCAATTGAATCTTATGCAATTTTTTTATTAGGATGTTGGAGATGATGTCCAAACTCCAGAAATGACTGCCACCAACATCAGCAAATTTAAAAATGTAGAAAACATTCCATTTAACATTGAAGAAACACCCACTTCTGTTAAAGGGACTCAATCTTCAGCTGGTGAATCAGGCATTCAAGCTTCTGGTGGCGATACGAGCAGTTCTGGCAGTGGGAAGCGCTCATTCATTGATTTGGATGACTATGAACAAGATGATGAAGCCAAAAAGACAAAGTTGGTTGAAGTCAAAATTGAGCCTGAGGAGTGATTTACTTCATATTGTTATTATATATCATCTTCAATGTTTGGTTTTGTCATTTCAGATATCTGTTTAAGACTTATTTTTATTTGTGTGGTTTGGATTTTATTTATGGTTTCATATGTGTTTTTTTTGGGTTGTTCTCTAAAGAAACACATTTTTTAATAAAGAGGATGATATATTCAAGTTACCTTTTGCTTATTTGTCTTATGTTTTTTCATTTTTTAATATAAGTATTAAATATCAAAGTTAAATCAATGTTCAAAATGTGTTACAAAGATACAAGCAAAAACCATGTTTTATAAATGTTAACATAATACTTAGCCTTAAGAATATTTAACTTAATATTTATTTGCATTTTATAAATGTTAACATAATACCTTTTAAAAACCGGTTTACCATTTGTCAAACTATTCATTTTAAGTAAAGACGACTTCAAATAATATATGGTTTTAAAAATTATAATAAAAAACACATCATTTTAAACAATGTGAAATATTAGGCAATTGTTTAGTTTTGATAATTTAACACACATAAAAAAACTAATACTCAAATCTTTACCAATATTTAAATTCAAAGAATCAATTTAATCTTAAATGTTAGTAACAAACTTCCAATTTTATGGAATATGAATCAATATACATTTAAAATTTATTCTTAGCCATATCATTTCCCCAATAGTCATCATATGTAAACACTATATATACTATCAAGTCTAAACCATATACATTTGCCTATACTTTTTGTAAAGCTTAATTTAACAACATAAGATGGCTCATCAACAAATGAAAGATTCAAAGGTAAGCATTCATTATAACAATTAGATTAAGTTTATTTAGCTATGCATCTTTTTAACATTTTTTTTTTATAAAAAAGATGCCAGTAGTTGATGAAAGAACAACAACGGATTTTTGGATTCAACTTCCACCCGTCATTGTAATATCATCAGATGATGGATTGGTATTATCTTCATTACCTTAATCACTAATATTAACAAGCCATATATGTCTCTTTTCTTAAGATTACATATTTTGCAGGATGTCTCTCCAACAAGTAAACTAAAAAAAGTTGAAAATGGTGGTACTTTTGTGGAAAGAAATGTTGGTCATGTGGAAGATGATGAAGGAAATGACAAATGGATGTGTGTAAAAAAAGATTGTTTGTTCCATGTTCAAAACAAACACACATCAGAGTTAAAAAATAATTTTCATCCAGAAGATGTTATGGATAACATGGACGAGGAATGGATTTGTGTGAACAAAGAATGTCTATTTCACAATCATGATGATGAGAATGTTGATTCTTTACCTGTTGTCAAGAATTGACATTAGTATCAATAAGTATTTTTATTTCTATTGAATAAGATTATGATAAATGTATTTATCATAAGTTGTTTATTATTAAGTTTTTTCATATTAAAGTTGCTTGGTTCATTAAATTTTCATTTTATATAATGCTAATAAGTTATATATGATAATATCGTTCCTTTTCAGATATAAAAACAATACTAATAATTTATATCTTATATAACAAAATATGTAAACTCTTCACAAACCGTTTAGCATTACTAAGTTAGTATAAAAGTGTAATCAACAATAATTGAATTTTAAAATTTTATTTTCATAAAAAGCTGACCATTATTAACATCAATACATTTTACATTCTGGAAAACATACCATTTAGTTCTTAGAAATATATTAACACATGTTCAAGGAGTGCATACACACAAAACATGGATTATCATCATCCTACTACATAACCATCTTTTACAAACATAGAAAAGGAAATATCCATACATATCAAACCTAAATAAGCATCAAACATAAGTACTTAACGTATTGCCATCCAAAAGACATCCCATTCCTATTACCAGATCTTCTAACATACATGAAAGACTGGAAAAGGTTCCGACGCATTTCCATTCAAATCTGACACGAGGTACATGAACTTGAATCTTATCATCTTATCATAAGCAAATCGACAAAGACCTGCAAACTCCCTCCATTCACCAAATATGTTTATGTGATTAGTCCTTTCCGGATCCTCAGTATGAACCTCCATCATATATTCAACATGTTGGTGTTTCATCAAAGCTTGAGTATACGTGTGCATAGGATGGTGCACCAAGAAGTGAGCAGGTACGGTCTGCAATATAAGCATAATGACATTTAATAAATAATTACTTATCATATATTATCAGACATCAGTATCTATATAAAAAGACTACTTACAAGTCTTTTCATGACGACGATATACGAGTATTTCTTATAGAAGACATCAGCCGTTTCCCCAAAATGATCCCGATGGGCTGGCCAGCGACATATATGATGCATTCTATCATCATCTGCATATATATTTATTTGAACAAAGTATCGTGTTACTAATTATCTAACTATGTTATAACTAAAAATTCCAATTCATCAACTTTCTTTAAATAAGAAATAAAAGTCCCAATAGTTGATACACCAATTTTACAACTATATACACTTAGTCAACATACATTTAAATTAAATACTTATCAAATTTAAGCCAAACATGTCATGCAGTATCAACTTATCTTACAAAATATTTATACAACTATATACACTTAGTCAACATACATTTCAACTCAAAAATCTGTTATCCCTTAATTAGTGCGCAAATCAAATTCAGAACATATCATGTATACATTTAAAATGTCAATTAAAAAAAAATCAAATCATATCACATATTTATTTAAAATATATTGTTTGTTATATCCTTCCCTAATTTCAGCAAATTAGCCAACTATATAAATTCAAGTCTTATTCACAACCATCATAAACAAGAATCATCCATTATCAAAAAGAAAAAAACTAACATGTCCAATCCAAATTCACCAAATCCAAGCAATGAAGAAGACAGTAACATTGTTAAATCTTATGACCCTCCCGTAACTATCACAAAAAATGTACAAATCATTGACATATCCGACGATGATGTGGTATCTGTTTTATAGTATACTATTTTTTACATAAAATATACATTTGTTTTTTTACAATAATATTTTGTGTTTCTATTTCAGCCTATTCCTGTCCCTTTGAAAAGACGAAGATTAGTAAAAAATGGTAATTTTATAAACAAGAATGTTGTTGGCAGTAAGTCTTCTGAACAATCTTTGGAAAAAGATCAACATGATTTACACAAGGTATGAACATATACTAATTATGATTTACCATTATTAACATTGTGTATATTAGGTAAAGTAAATGAACATCATAATTTTTATTTGTTGAATAATGTCTAAACATTATGTTAGGAACCTGATGATGAAACACCAATGCGGATAAAGCGCACAACCAAAGATAAACAAACTGCTATTAAAAAGAAAATTTTGTTCAAAGTTATGGATGAATCAACTGATGACGAAAAAGATAAAGACAAGAAAAATTCTGAAGAAATTGTCAATTTTGTTGATTTAACAACTAATGAAGTAGGGGGAAATGATGACCCAGAAAATCATCAATCTGATGATTATGTGCCCTATTTGGATGATATTAGTCAGGATGACATTTTTGGAGTAAAACAAGGCCATTTGATCTCAAAAGGTAAAAAACATGCTCTAATTGATGAGGAATCCGATGAAGATCCTCATAACAATAACGACTCAAGTTACGATGGTGTGTGGGTCAACATCGATGATCTCCCATGGAATTCAGATTATTTTGCTAATTATAAGAATTACATTGATGATGAAGCTCAAGAAGAGTTAAAAAATCCAGAAACAAAAACCGTCGGATCTTTATCCGACGCTGATGAGAAAGATAGCTTTATTGATGACGAGTCCTTGGGGTATGATACTACCGATGATGAAGACACCTACAATGATGTTTGATACTTTTCTTAATTGTTGAATTTGATTCCATGTTTTCCTAAATAATATTTTGTGTTCGATAAGTTATTGTTATTGATCAGTTTTTTATTATTGTTTTAAATTAAAAATAAGTACAATTATATTATCACAAATAATCGTATGTGTTTTAATAATATAATGTTTTTAATTATAAAGTTTTAATATCTGTTATAATTCTCAGTTTGATTTTTGCGCTTAGGTATTATCTTTTAAAAAAGTATAAACATAATTAAAATACCACAACCTATTGTATAAATAGATATATAATTAGACTTTATTATAAATAAAATATATATCTAACCTTTGTCTTCATAAGGTATTTGCGGTTGTATTGGACGTAGTTGTGTTGCCCCAAAGAAATGTGTATTGGTATGCTGACTTCCATCATCATTAAAAGCCATCATCCAAAACACATTATTCTGCTCCTTGGTGAACACCACGATCATCCCAGCTTCCAAATGCAACATTTCTTTAATAACATCCCACACTTCATGGAACAGTTCATATTCATAATTGACCCCTTCACCATTAACACGATTCACAGGAACTTTAAACCTCCTACCTTCCACGTGTATCATAATATTTTCAACACGCCCTAAACCAGTCAAGAAAGAAGCTGGGATTCTCTGCAAATCAAGTTCAAATTTTACAATTTTGTTATTATGCAAGTATACATCCACACAATAATTAAAAAAAACCACTGTATCAACTAATACCTGAGCTTTATTTGCTTCAGCCCAAACACGACACTGGAACCGAGAATAACGCCCCTCTACACCTTCGTAACCTCCAAATTCATGTCCATTACTTTCATATCCTGTCACATACCATGTATCATCCCCTTCCTGGATAAAATGCAAGAGACTAACACGCTTATTAAAACTCTCCTTTGCAAATGCAGTCCATTTGTAACCTTTGAGCGTGAAGGGTCCACATTGCGATTTCACATACTTGACTTTTGTACGAACCCTTCCGGTGCTGATCAAGTATAAATCTTTCTTCCCAGTGTATGCTTCCCAAAAAACTAACGGCATAACCTGAAATGTGAATTGATTCTTTAAACTCATCCTAACTAATAACCATCAAATGGTTGTATCTTAACTATTAACAATCAAATGCCATTATTCTGTATGCTTGATCAAGTTACTGTATATGAAATTATTACCTGTGATTTGGGGTAAGTTCGGCGGTTCGCCCAAACTACAAATTCAATTGGAGGCATTTTCCTACAAAATAATTGATTGTGCAAATACCAAATCAGTTTACCATTCCTTAAAAAATTAATAACCATCATATTTTTTATGTTGTGTTAAAATAATTTATCAACATGAATAGTAGGCTACATGTTTTATCTCTTTTTACAACAACAAATACATCATGCATTTTATACCAAACTAAGAATCAGATGTTTATTATTCCTTGGCACATATGGTTTTTATTACTTTAATAACTCTCAAGTATTACTTCATAATCTATAACCCTTTTTAACAAAGTTTCTACCATATCAAATCACCTTAGATCATAAAAACCAACATGCACCTTATACCACAAAAATAATCATATGTTTAATCTTCCTTGCCACATAACAGATCATCAAAAAAAACATATAAACTAACATGCATTTTCTACTATTTCAAAGTAACTTAGATCATAAAAAAAAAAAAAAAAAAAAAAAAAAAAAAAAAAAAAAGATAATGCATTCGATAACTATAACAAGTTTCATACCTTTCTCTTAAGTTAAAATCTATAACGAATGTGCATTATAAGATTCAACTATTATCTTTAAACAACTAATAATAATTATTTTGATTATGATATTGAAAAAATTTAAAAAATTCGGAAATTGACCTTTGAGTATCTTCACAAGGATGATGATGAATTGCATTAACTTGAAAAGACCGGTATGGAGCAAGTGGTGAAAAAGTAATGATATAGGGGTAGTTTTTGCGTTGAAAACAGTCAAAACAATTACTATCCCTATTTGGGCTTATGTATCATAGGCATGGCTTTGTAATGGGCTATAACATGAAACTTATTTCTAATTATCTTGGCCCAATAATATTAGTCCAAAATGATAATTAACATGAAATGTATTTCATTTATAGTGAATGCTAAAAATATGGCAATTCAAATTCAAATCTTTTTATGAGTTAACATTAAGAGGATTTACCATATCAATTACACATTTAAGATTTGTCATTCATATCAGTTTTAGTATTGCCAAAATGAATAGGAAGAAGAGGATTCTTCAACCAAATCAATCACATAATGAAAATAATGAAGGTCATATTAACATGCCTCAACATATTGGAGGAACGTTCGATGTTCAACAACATCTTTCGTCTACCAATATATGCTCGAACCAGGTTTTAGATCAGACCATGTTGAATACTCAAATTGATGATCAGTCAAGAAAGAAGGGAAAATCTATTGTGTTAGATAAATCATTGAACAACAAAGGTTTATCTTACAATTATTTGCCATACACGCAATTGGATCACTCTGTAGCGCATAAGCAACTACCCTATAACCAATATCATTTTGCTTCTCATGGTTCTGGAACAAATATTAACATGTTGGTAAATCAAACACCGATTCGTGCTCCATGTTATATCAACTCAATCCCAATAACATGCAAGTCATTTAATATAAAATCATGATCATGTAATATTTGTATTTCTCTTATTGTTGTATCATGTTTTATTAACAGCTAATAAGACGATAAATAATGCGCCGTCTCAAGTTAAGCCTTATGTTCTTAACTATCAGCCGATATACATCCCAACAGCATCAAATGTTTTGAACCAACATGCTAATAACAATATTCATAGATCTCCTCTTTCAGATATAACGTCAGGTAATTATTAAGTTTATTCATGTTTCCATTGAGTCTTTCAATTTTCATTAAACAATTCTCATTTATATTTATACTAAGTGTATTATGTTTTGTAGGTAAAATGTCATCCATGAATCAAACAAACCAAGCAAATGTTCCACTTATAGCAGGATCGCAAAATAGCATACCACTTAAAATGAAGCCAGGTCGCCCACGTAAAACACCTGTTGATACAGCAAGTATATCCAATATAACTAAAGTTCGTAAAAAAAAAAAGAGAATAGAAATATTGCAATAAATGAAAGCCGAGTAATGACACCGTCAAATGTAGATGTCCCTGTTCCTACGACACATTTGGATCAATCTCCATTGTCTGACATTACATCAAGTAATTTTCTAAATTACAATTTGTTTAATTATACAATAAATTTTATATATACATTATTTTTTTTATATGCATTTTTTTGTTAGGTTCATTGTCTCGCTTAAACCAAACAGTAGCCACTTCAAACACTCTTAAAAGCCGAGTAATGACACCACCAAATGTTGTTCGCCATGTTACGACGACGAATTTGCAGCAATCTCCACTGTCTGATATTACATCAAGTAATTTGATCGATTACCATTGTATTAATCCTTATTCAAAATTAGTAGATACATAATTTGGCTTATATATGCATCTTATATTTTATTAGGTACATTGTCTTGCTTCAACCAAAACGTAGACACTTCAAATAATGTTAAATTAGGACGGCCCCGTAAACATTCAATTACCTCAAACACTATTAAAAAACCAAGAGGCAGGCCCCGCAAATCAGAACTACCAATTCAATCTACAGTTGATTCAAATCGTATGTACTGTTCGACACAAGGTGAAATCCCTTAACTTTGATTATTCTAACAATTTTATACGTTGATATGCATATATAACGGCTGCATACTTGATAACAATGTTCCTTTTTTGGAAAAGATTCTGGAATAGTTCATAATACAAGTAGTAGCATTCAACATGGTCAGACTACTCCTTTATCCGATCGCATTGGATCTTCATCTCATTCTTTCTACACACCTGACTTACCACTCCATATTAACACAAATAACAGCACATGTACAAGTAAGTTTACTTATTTTAAGTTACATATTTTTTTACCTTAGCTATATATTGTCATCATATACAACTTGTTTAACAACATTTACACTATACAGTTGATGCATCAAAGATTAACCCACGTTCAAGATTCAAAAACAAAACTCCAGTACAGTTTGACATTGGTGAGCTTCAATTTTATGATGCGTGGTATATTATGTATCTTTATATGTTTTTCATTCAATCAAATCTTAATGAGTATACGTATACATGAAATAGGTAGTCCTATTATTAGACAAAGAACTTCTGATACAGATGCCACCACACTTCAAAAAGGCAAATCGGTCGCCAATATACCTCAGATTGATTTGTCTGATGAAATTTCTGAAGATGAGTATGGATATACTGAGCGCATACAAGGGATATCTAAAGGTATTTTCATAACACGTATTAATAACTTAATAAGCATACTATGTATTAGTATTTTTAAGTAACATACTACAGTTTGTTGTATTTAATCAGAGTATTTAGACTTTGGAAATCCGACTGAACAATGTGACAAATGTGGTGCTTTGTTGTGGCTTGCCGAAAGTAAAAGAGGGTCTAATAATTCAAAAGATGCTGATGCATTTTCTATTTGTTGTGGTCGAGGAAAAGTTAAACTACCAGTGGCAAAGAATAGTCCTCCAACTTTGTTAACAAGCCTATTAAAAGGAGAACACCCAAAAAGCGTCTCATTTATGGAGAACATACGACGTTACAACTCTATGTTTGCTTTCACATGGATGGCTGGTAAGCAAGATACTACAGTTAATACTGGACGAGGTCCTTTTTGTTTTAGAATTCAAGGAGAAAACAATCATGTATTGGGAGATTTGTTACCAAAACCTGGTGAACCACCTAAGTTTGGACAGCTTTACATATACGATCCAGCAAATGAGGTTCAAAATCGCATTAATGTTGTTAGGTATTTCACATTTTTCATACATTTAAATAAACCTATATTCTACACTATCAGTATATATATTCTGATATTCATTTTTTTTTTGTTTCCATTAGTTCCCGAGATAACGCATCTTCCTCCTCATCAAGAGACATAGATCGGCAACTCACAAAAGACATAAAGACTATGTTGGATCTAAACAACCCTTTGGTTCAGAAGTATAGGTATGCTGGTCTTAAGTTATCTTCTGGTGAGGCAAATGTCAAGATAAGGCTTTTAGGTAGACGCCCACATGATGGAAGGCAATATGATCTACCAACTTCAAACGAAGTTGCAGCATTAATTGTTGGCGACTTTGCTTCTATGCCTGATGAAAGAGACATAATTGTGCACAAAAATAGTGGTAAACTTAAAACAATTAGCGAGTTGCATGTTTCATTCCTTCCATTACAGTATCCGCTATTGTTCCCCTATGCTGAAGATGGTTATCGTACGGACATTTATCACCAAGGAATTACCGATGATACTCCGGACAGTAAAAAAAAGTATGTGACTATGCGTGAATGGTTTGCTTATCGTATTCAAGAACGGCCGAACGTGTATTCACCAATTTTGAATGGTAGAAGATTATTCCAACAATTTTTGGTTGACGCTTATACCATGGTTGAGGCTGAAAGGATGAGATATGTTATAAGGGAAAACAAAGAACTTAGGCGTGAAACGTATTCAAGATTAGCACAAGCGTCAGAGTCAAGCAACCAACAAAAAAAGAAACGTGGTACAAAAGTTATCTTACCATCATCATACACCGGTAGTCCCTGTTACATGTTGCAAAACTACTTGGATGCCATGGCTATGTGCAAGTTTTATGGATACCCCGATTTGTTTATTACGTTTACATGTAACCCGAAATGGCCTGAAATTACAAGGTTTCTTCGGAAAAGACGTCTAAAATCTGAAGACAGACCAGATGTTACAACAAGGGTATTTAAAATGAAGCTTGATCAGTTGTTAAAGGATATAAAAGAGAAAAAAAATTTTGGACGTGTGCGAGCAGGTAACATACAATCTTTATAAAATATACATGATATGTTTATATCATTATGTCATAATGTCATTAACATACATGTATGTTCTATATTGTTAAACAAAAGTATATACGATAGAGTTTCAGAAACGAGGTTTGCCCCATTGTCATTTATGTGTATGGTTGGAATCCGATGATAAGTTGAGGTTACCGTCAGATGTAGACAGGTGTATATCGGCTGAAATACCGGATAAAGAGTCTGACCCCGAGCTGCACCAATTGGTCAAGGAATTTATGATGCACGGCCCATGTGGTCCTGAACATCCAAGTTGCCCATGTATGGTTGATAATAAGTGTTCTAAGAAATTCCCAAAGAAATTCAACGAGTCCACTTTCATTGACGAAAGTGGTTATTGCATATACAAAAGGAGCGATAATGGTAGAACGGTCACCAAACAAGGAGCTGAGCTTGACTCTTGCTTTGTTGTCCCATACAATGCTACATTATTGAAGAGGTACTAAAACAAATCATTATTTTCTGTTATTCTTTAAATTGAATTCAGTTTAAGTATACTTATTTTTTACATTTATCGTTTGTTCTTTATAAGGTACCAAGCTCACATCAACGTAGAATATTGCAATCAATTTGGTTCAATCAAATACCTTTTTAAGTATATTAACAAGGGTCCTGATAGAGTTACTGCGGCTGTGGAAGATGAAGAAAAAGATGAGATTAAGGATTACTTAGATTGTCGGTATCTATCTTCATGTGAGGCTGCATGGAGAATTTTTAAGTTTGATATACATCACAGGTCACCCGCTGTTGAACGCTTACCTTTTCACCTCCCGAACCAGCAATCTGTCATTTTTGATCCAGCAGAAAGCATTGATTTTCAACTTGAAAAGGTTTCATCAAACACTTCCAAGTTCTTAGCTTGGATGGATTTGAATGAACATGATGTCGAAGCGAGAAAGTTGTTGTATGTTGAAATTCCTAAATTCTATGTTTGGAATAAAACGGACAAAATTTGGACAAAAAGAAAGCAAGGTAAGTTTTCATTAGTAAAATATCATATTATTCAATATCTTATATAATTTAAATAAGTATTCTGCTATTACCATCCATAACCTATAACATGCAAGTATTTTTTTTTAATTAGGTAAAAGCATTGGACGCATTCATCACGTTCCTGTTTCTTGGGGCGAGGTGTTCTATCTTCGAAGGCTGTTAAATCATGTTAGAGGTGCTCGAAAGTGGGAAGACTTTAGGGAGTTCCCTGAAGGTGTAGTTCATCCTACATGTAAAGAAGCATGCTACGCACGTGGATTGTTGGATGAGGACAAGGAATATATCGATGGATTGATTGAAGCAAGTCAATGGAGAATGGGAGATTACTTACGAAATTATTTTGTAAGTTTGATATTAACTGACAGTATGTCCCGGCCTGAGGTTGTATGGGAGAAAACATGGGCTCTTTTAGCTGATGATGTGTTAGAAATAGAAAAGAAAAAACTAAATCATCCAGGTATTTGAACATATGTATTACTCATAATAACATGTAGCTTTAATCATTTTCTTTAGTTTCCTTTACTTTATATTTAAGAACATATATTATTTTGGTTGCAGATCTTCAACTAACAGACACACAACGATACAATATATGTTTAACGTACATTGAGGAAAAGCTGTTAAGTTGCGGTAAGAGTTTAAAGAAAATAGTCAATATGCCTTACCCGAAAGATGAGTTTACGATGGCAGGTTACAACCGCTTGATTTACGATGAGTTGGATTATAATATTCCGGAACTCATAATCCAACATGAAATCCTTTTCAACAGTTTAACCAACGAGCAGAAAGGGATTTATGAAACTATTATTGATGCATGCAACAATAATAGCGGAGGCATGTTTTTCTTATATGGGTACGGAGGCACGGGCAAGACTTTTTTATACAAGACATTGACTGCATCTTTAAGGTCTAAAGGTAATATTGTTTTAAATGTTGCATCCAGTGGTATTGCATCCCTTTTGCTTGAAGGTGGAAGAACAGCCCATTCCCGGTTTGCTATACCTATAAATATTGTTGAAGATTCTATGTGTTCTATTCAAGCTGATGGAGACCTCGCTGATTTGATAAGGGAGACTAAGCTAATAATATGGGACGAGGCTCCAATGATTAACAAGCTGGCTTTTGAAGCATTTGATAGAACATTAAGGGACATATGTTCAGCCGATTACAACAATGATTCGGATAATGTGTTTGGTGGTAAAGTAGTTGTATTTGGGGGAGATTTTCGCCAAATACTTCCTGTCATTCCAAATGGTACTAGGCAAGAAGTGGTACACGCTTCACTTAACAAGTCTTATTTGTGGAAGCATTGCACACTTTTAAAGCTTACACAGAACATGAGGCTTCGTGTGGGGTCAAATCCAAATGATGCAGCCGAAATTAATGAGTTTGCTGATTGGATATTGAATACAGGCGAGGGAAAAATAGGAGGAAAGAATGACGGTCATACTGAGGTTGAATTCCCTGAAGAAATGCTTATTCCTGATTCCGATGATCATGTAGGTGCTATCATAAAAGATACTTACGAGAACTGGGAAGCTAATTTATGGGATCCCCTATATTTTCAAGATCGAGCTATTCTTGCGCCCACACACGAAGAGGTGGACAAAATCAATGACCGAATGATGTCCAAATTGGAAGGGAGGGAGAAGGTTTGCTATAGCTCTGATTCTGTGTCGGATATAGATGTGGATTTCAACTACGATGAGTCGTTGTATACTACAGAATTCTTAAACACAATAAGAATGTCTGGTATTCCTAATCATAAGTTAGTTTTGAAAGTTGGGGCTCCAATAATGTGCCTGCACAACATAGACCAAAGAGGTGGGCTTTGTAATGGTACAAGGTTACAAATTGTTCGAATGGGGGTAAATAACATCGAGGCAAAGATCATATCCGGTGGTAAATTAGGATTGGTCTTCGCTATCCCTCGCATGAATATTAGCCCTTCCGATAAGAAGATGCCTTTTCAACTAAACAGGAGACAATTCCCCATATCTATTTGTTTTGCCATGACAATTAATAAAAGTCAAGGACAGACATTATCTAAAGTGGGACTATACTTGGAACGACCGGTATTTTCACATGGACAATTATATGTTGCTGTGTCAAGGGTAAAGAGCAAGAAGGGCCTCAAAGTTTTGTGTTGTGATAGTGATGGGAACCACTGTAATCACACAACAAACGTTGTGTACAAAGAAGTCCTAAATCGTCTTTGAACTTATTTAAAATCTTTTGCTATAGCATGTTATCATTTAAACAATCCATCCAAGGTTATATATTTTACATCCTTTTTTTTCCACAACATCATTCATGCATATTTTAACATTATCGTTACATTAATTTGTTAAGTTTGATAAATAATTCTTAAAGCTAGCCGGCCAGCGGCCGGGCCTTAGGCTAGTATAGTATAAAAAATAGTAGCTTTATAAGTATACCCCCAGCCAAAAAACAGGCTCCCTTATCACTCAAATTATAGGATCCCCAGGCCCAAAAGTTTTTTTTTTCTTTTTTTTATACACATTAAAATAAATAAAAAATACATAATTTAAATATAAATAAAACACTACATTTAAATCAAATTTTATACATTTTAGGACTAATATTGTAAGTCAAATTCAAGGACTAACAATGTCAGCTGCTATGACTAACTGTGTAAAAAACAATCCGACCCTAATTACGTAAACAATTGCATCAATAAGATCTAAAAAATCTATAAAAATTAAAAAAAATAGAGATAAAAAAAATGTAAAGAAGCCTGCGGTATTCGTCTTCCTCCTCATTGGTACCTATAAATCCAAATAAACACAAAGGCAAAACCAATACAAACCCATTAAACACAAAAATCTTTTATATAATAAAACAAAACCCCTATTGCGAATTTTTCATTTCAAAAAAATGCATTCATACCTTATTTAGTAATAATTGTATTTAAAAAAAATTATTTTCTTATTAGGTAACATTTTATATTTATCCATAACACAAGTAGAAGATAAGTACAAAAAATATAGATAAGATGAAATTAACACAAGTAGAAGATAAATACAAAAAATATAGATAAGATGCAATTAATAATAGGATTAAAATTTTTAATTAATTATCTTTAATAATAAAAAACTATAATTAAACATCATAAATCAAACAAAACAAAGATTAAATTATTTGTTTTTTAATAAATAAAAATATATTATTCAAAAAAAATTAAAAAACCCGCGCGTGCGCGTGAATTATAACTAGTAGAAAGAAAAAGAAAAGGGGAAATTGGCTATAACTTGGCTGTTGGTATGGCGTTGAGGTCTATAATGCGAGCACTGGTACGGGATAGCGAGACATAATTCCCATTATCAGTCTATAACGCGCGTGTACCATGAGCTCTTAATGTCTTGAAAACATTAATTCAACAACATAGAATACTTTAAATGGATGATTGTTTAACAATGTCAAACTTACCATCTTTTCTTTTTGTATACATTCAACTTTTAATTTTCCTTATATTGATCATAATGTTTAATAATCTGATAGCATATGGAAGCTCCAACCCAACTAGCTAAAGCCTATACACTCGACACATGCACAAAACAAGCCTACCAAGGCTAGGCCCCACCATAACCTGCCCGAAAAGCCACTTCCTACGCCATACATAATCAGGGTCAGGCCTGATAAGCATGATTCAGGCCATGACTCGCCTGGCAACCAAAGCCAAGATCGTTGCAACAACCACCACGTGTCATTACCTCATTCGAGTAGATCGAGGTAGCACCATGAACATCTCGCAAATACGTGATATCGTACATAGGACGCCCCATGAACCCATCCTAGCCAAGAATGGGGCACTATACGTGTCATCCTTATCCCCTCATCTGGATGACCACCACGTGGATATCCCACAAACCATCTAATTGCATCTACGGGTTGCACACAACCCTAAATGCATTCTTATAAATATCCAGAGATTATTCAGAGTCATTGAAGTAACCAAGTTTTTCACTGGAACTTTGATATTGAGTGTGGAAAAACTTAAGAGGATACTAACAAGGATTATTTGGTACATTTTTAAGGGGTCATTTAAGCCCAAAATCATATTAATATGATCAAATATTGCCTCAAATCGTTCCTTTTTGCATTTTAGGTACTTGCGACGGAAAATCTAGAAATCGGCACTTTTAGGACGTGTTTAGACGAAAAAGTGAAGAAAACTACGAAGTCGCGAAATTCTGTCAAAGATGGAGATCTGACGGCGTCATATGCTACAACGTGACGCCGTCACTTGTTGCTAAAGCTGGATTTTTTGTTCAAGATTAACAAGAGATACCTCAGATGAATTCTGAAGGCCGACAACCTGACGGCTTCAGGTGTTAATTGAAGATGAGAGTCACGTGTTAAGACAACAAGAGACGCCCCAAACACTTAATAAGAGGACGACGTTAGACATAACGTGATGGCGTTAGAGGTTACAAGGTGATGCCGTCATAAGAGCGACTTGCACAAGATGAAACCCTAATCACGGCGAGCTGACGGCGTCAGAACCTATAAGCTAACTACATCAGAGTTGTAATCCTATATATATTTTTGTATGTTTTTCATAATTCGTGTAACATCTTTAAGTAGGGTTTTGTGGACGAATTTGGCAGCTTTTGTAAGGGTTCTTCGGCCCCCAAAACATATGTTTCATTGAAGATAAGTTATTTGTTTAATCATTCAATATGTCTATGTGTTGTTTGATTACTTGTATATCTTCTCTTCTCTTTAACATGCTAGCTTAAGTTTATTTGTGTTTGCTTATATCTAATGAAACCTAGTTGTTGAATATTGATTTGTTGTCTCTTGTTTAGTTGATTGTTTCACATTAGGCTAAGAAAACTGGCTGACCTCTTATATGTAACTAGCTTGAACGTCTTAGAAACGCAACCGTATAGTGCACTATCAGTTTTTCTCGTTGTATTTATCAGTTGACCTCTTTTTTTCTTTTTAAATTCGGTTAGGGGGCATTTTGGTCATTTTAACACGTTTCTTTATTCCACCCTAAAACTTCAAACGCACATATCTTTCAAACGACAAACTTTTACGAAAAACCGATTTCACCATAATTTTTAAAATTTAATCCTCTTTAATTTGGTATAAATCTTGTTAAATATTTCGAACTTTTTTTTTACATATAAAGTGGGTCTTGATTTTCTTGATTTTTTTGTCACTTTCGGCCATATTTTTTACCCTTATAAATGTCGAATCGTTAAAAACTTAAAACATGAAAATTATAGATTTTTGTTCACTCTTTACACAGGTTTTTGAATCACTCAAATCCGATCTCATATGAGTAAGATAACACACGTTAAAGATGGTGTTTAACTCATATTTGTTGCACACAATGTGTTTGATGAAATATCTAGCTTATATATTTTGCGTTGAAATTGAGCTAAATGCACTAATTTTTGTTTCTCAATGCATTATTAATCATTTTATTAATGTAAGACTCAAAAAGTAAAGTTTTTTAATCATTATATTTTTAAAATATACATTTAGTTCATCAGTTAGGTTATTAGGTTCATCAGTTAGGTTACTTTGGTTCATCAGTTTTTATGGTAACATTTTTGACTAATTGATGAACCTAAACACATAACACATGACAAATAATTATAAGTTCATCAATTAGTCAATAACTGATAAACAAACTGATGAACCTAAAATTAATGAACCTAACTGATGAACTATAATTATAGGTTCATCAGTTAGTCAATAACTGATAAACTAACTGATGAACCTATAATTAATGAACCAAAAAATCAATGAACCTAACTGATGAACCTATAATTAGTCAATAACTGATAAACCTATAATTATAGGTTCATCAGTTAGTCAATAACTAATGAACCTATAATTATAGGTTTATCAGTTAGTCAATAACTGCTGAACCAAACATTTGATCAAATTTGATGAACCTGAAATTGATGAATTTGAAAAAAATGATGAACCAAAGTAACTGATGAACAAAATGTCTAACTGATGAACCCATAACCTATAACTTAACTGATGAACAAAACATAACCTAACTGATAAACCTAATAACCCTGATGAAACTAATAACCTAACTGATGAACTAAATGTATATTTTAAAAATATAATGATTAAAAAACATCACTTTTTGAATGTTACATTAATAAAATTATTAATAATGCGTTGTGGGACAAAAATAAGTGCATTTAACTCGATTTTAAGACAAAAAATTTAAGCTAAACATTTCATCAAACACGTTGTGTGCAACAAATATGAGTAAAACGTCATCTTTAACGTGCGATATCTCACTCATATCATATCGGATTTGAGTGATTGAAATTTCTGGTTAAAGAGTGAATCAAAATCTACAACTTTCGTGTTTTAAGTATATTATGATTCAGCAATTTTTAAGGTAAAAAATAGGGTCGAAAATAGCAAAAACATCAAGAAAATCATGGCCCAATGAATATGTCAAAAAAATGTTTCGAAAAAATTAGACAAAATTTCACCGTTCGTCCCTAAACTTGTCACGATTCTCGTGTATCGTCCTTAAACTATTTTTTTTTCACTTTCGTCCCTGAACTTGTCAAACGACGGCTCGTTTGGTCCCTGGGAGCGCGTTTTGGCAGACGGACGTTATGTCCGTCCGTTATCTGATGTGGCAAGCCTGGGTTTTTTCGTCTTTTCACCTATTTCAAATTCTCACCGTTTGTCCCCAATGCCGTTTGTATATTGTAGCAAAGGCTTTGCATGTTTCGTCCCTAACAAAAAAGATGCATGTTGTGTAAAAATTCGATCGTTGGCCAGAACTGAACCATGTAAATACCCGTCCATTGTGCATATAATAAGTATGTAAAATACACATTTTCCCAAAAGAAAAATAGAGCAACGATGGTGGTGTGCACATGTGGTAAACCAACTGTTGTCAAGACTTCTTGGACAAACAGGAATCCAGGTCGCCGTTTCTTTGGCTGTCCGACAATTGTAAGTTTATCATTGTGTTGTTTATTTACTAAAAAATGTGTTGCTTATTTCCACACTTTGTTGTTTCAGGGCTCAAACTGTCCTTTTCTGGGATGGTTGGATCCTCCGATGTGCCCAAGGTCAGTAGACATTATCCATGGTTTGTTGAGGAGGATTAATGCTCTACGAGGTGTTGTTGAAGAGCTTGAAGAACAGCGGTCCAAATACAAGAAGTATATTGATTCTTTGAAAATCAAGTTATATTATAGTATAAGTATTACTCAAGAGATCCGCAAAGAAATAGGATAACCCGAGGTCGTAGTCCGTGTGAAGGATGAATGGAATTTCGAATTCCCGATTCGTGAAACGTGTCGTGAAAGTGGTAAAAAGTGATTTTTATGAGATTATACTAATGAAATAGTAAATGAAGCACAAATAAACACTTAAGCATGTATTTCAAATAAGGCAACTAGAAACGTAACGTGAAATCGAAACCGTACGCTAAAACGTAAATTAAACGTTAACGTACGAAATAAAACGCGACTTTTAAGCTACACTACTTCTATGGACTTGAAAATAATTTTTAAAAGTTAAAAATGCTAAAAGAAAAATTTTAAGAGAAAAATATTTTTATTGACTTTTTATTTATTTTTTATGAATTAAAAACTATTTAACTAATTAACAATTAAAAGAAAATGTAAATAAGGTGAGAAAAATGAAAAATAAATTTTGAAAATTATAAAATAACTAAAAAGTAATTTTAAAACTTAAAACTAATTTTTTTTGGCTTTTTATGTAATTTTTGTGAATTAAAAACTATTAAATCTAATTAAAAATTCAAATTAAATTCAAAATAAATGGGAAAAATGCAAAATAAATTTCTAAAATTCTAAAATAAATGAAAACAAATTTTAAAAATATTTTTGGATTTTTCTTGGCTTTTTCTGATTTTTTGGATTTTTTTTGTAATTAAAAATTAATAAAAATTGATTAAAAATGAAAATTAATTAAGAAAAATAGAAAACGAACTTGGAAAAATATGAAAAATTTAGGGAAAATATAAAATATTATAATAAACCTAAGAAAAATTTAAAAGTTGAATAATAAGCACTGGAACTGCTTTTTGCTTTGAAACTGCTTATAAGAAAGTGCTTATTGATAAGCAACTTTGACCAAAGTTGACCAAACCTTTGACCAATTGATTTTTAGACTAAAATGAGCTTAATGAACAGGTCTTAGACCAAATGAAACTCAGTTACACAAATTTGGGCCCAAACAGGTCAAATAAGCAATGATGAAAAAGCTAACAAGCAAACAAGATAAGGCAAAGATCTCAGACCAACAAATTAAGCAAATAAAGGCATAAATGAATTTAGGTGAGCAACAAACTTCAGATTATAATCAATATTTCCCAAGTGCAGCCCTGAATTGGATAACAGATACAAGGTTCCAACTACTCAACTAGATGAGACTAATAAGTTGAGCAAATAAGCTCAGAACTAAAAGCTTATGGGGGCAAAACACTGAATGACCACCAGAGATCTCAAATGAACCAAAATATCAGATACTAGAATCAATTTAATACTTCTAATGATGCTTAAAAAGTCTATCAAAACCTGTGGTGCAGGGGAAACTAAGGTTCAAATAGCTAACTTAAACTCTAATTTTCAATAAGCAATTGAGGTTCAAACTGAAATTTCCTTTTTGTTTATGATTAACCTACTGCTAAGCTATTTAAAATAGTAAACCAAATTAATTTCAAATCAAAATTTAATCCTAGAAGTACCCTCAAAGTTGTGACCAAAATCTGATACTCATTAAAATTTGACTTTTTGAATGCAAATGAACTTTGACTAAATTGGATTTTGAATGCTAATTTCTTACTGAAAATGTTTTAATAATCTAAAATGTGATTGAAATAAGCTTAAACTTACACTAATCTAACTGCTAATATGATGATGCAACCTACAATACTTAACAGATATTAAATTATGAAGAAATAAAAGTGATTTTGACTTTTTATGAAATGAACTCTTGTTTTTATGCTAGACTAATCCTAAATGCAGCCTAAATTTAATGTCTATACCAACAAAACTCACTGAATTAACAATAACACTAGCAAACTAAACTAATCCAAACACCCCTATATCAACTGTCAAATCTAATATGAGCTACTAAAACCTCAAATCCAACACCAAATCAATTCCAAACTTAATCTCAGAACCAAATCAGTATCAATATAGAAAATTCAGATTCAACAAACACAAACTCAATTCTCAGGAAGTGACAGATTAATGCAACAGTTATACCAACTAAACACAATCAAATATAAATGAAACTACTTATGATGCAACAAATGTAATTAAGCAGAAAACAAAACAATGAAACAGATCTAAACTACTTATAAGCTACTGATTCAATTGAAGTTTAAAATAAATGAAAACTTACAACCAAATCCCCCTCAGCATGAAAAGAGGGGGTTCACTAAGCTTGCCTGTCTTTTGACAGACCAAGTGCTCCTACTTGACTGCCTTTTCTCCCAAAATAAGTTGGCTTATCTCAATAAGCTTAACAGATGACTTTGTTTGACCTTTTTGAGAATTTGGAATTTTGTTGAAACAGTGAACTAAATAGCTTATATAATAACAGAAAACAAACTATTTGAATGAATAGAAATTAATTTGAAATATTTTTTATTTTTCTGATTTTTATTTTTTTTATTTTATTTTTTTGGATTTTCTATAAAAGTGAAAAGTAATAACATAAAACTTGATACTGAATTTAAATAAAGCTATTGATTCTAATATTAAACTAATACGAGAAATTTAAGACAGAATAAGCTAACAACTAAAATTAAGAGAATATGAATAAAACTGAAATAAGAAATTTATTAAGAATAGGAAATTGAGTACAATGCTTTAAAATGAAAATTACAATAAAAACTTAAAATAGAAAAGCTTAAAATTATTAAAAACCTACACACTTCTAACTGTGATGGAGGGGGGATTATATAGTTGAGGCAGGGAGCTTGGGTGAAGCTTCTAGGTCCTCCACGTCAATGATCCATGTCAAAATTGTGTTTCTTTGCACGAATATGAGCCCTCAGATCGCCCTTGGTTCCTAAACTTTTGATATCCACCGTTTGATTGATTAGTTGATGTGATTGATCCTCCGTATGCTCTCCTATTGGTCCACGTACCCCCTGACACCCTCTGTCATACGTCAGGGCTTCTAGAATCTCCAATCATATGGGTAATTATTACTTAGTCAAGGTAATTTCGTGTGTGGTGATTTTTAGGGTTTGGTGAATAGTGATTTTTCTGGGTAAATAGATATTTAGGGGGCGGGAATGTTTTTTTGGGTGTTTTTATTGTGTTTGTGTTGACCGGGTCGTTTGACCCTGGGTATGTGGTAAGTTAAATGGTGGACCGGGTAAGGATTAAGTGGATTGGGTGGTGGGCTTTAGTATAATTTGGGCTTTTGGGGCATTAGGGAATTGGGCTAGCAGATTTGGTTTAGGAGTAGTAAATAAAATTAAGGACTTTTGTTGTAATTATGTAAACCATAAGGACCAAATCTGTAACTTTTCAAACTTTCTTCCAAGGGTCATTTTTGATAATCTCGGATTCTTGGAGGACCACTTTTGACTTTCCTTTGAATTATTATTCCCAGGGACCATTTATGTAATTTCCTGAAAGTGCAGGGATTAAAATTGCCAATCTCTTCAAACTTTATCCAGGGACCAAATATGAAACTTTGATGAATCACTGAGGACTTCTAATGAAATTATGAGCTTTCTTTGATCATATTGCTTCCCCGGCTCCGGCTTTTGACCTTTTTCCATTCTCGTGCTCGTTTTTGTCGGTTTTGCATCATTTTTGTTCATTTTTCACATATCCGTACCTCCACATACACAAATACAAAAACACACATTCTCTTGGCATATTTGGTTAGTATTTGGTGTATTTGGTCTGATTTAAGTCTAAAAAGGATGTGTGAAAAAACACACATCAAAATCCCCCAGACTAAGGTATTGCCGTGTCCTCACGCAATGTCATCACCTCACGCTTAAGAGATAAATAATTTCAAAACCTCTCTTTACTGACGTTGTAAAGTAGCAATGATGTTCAAAAGAGATAGTAAAATCATTTATTCTCAAAAATGCTCCGTTTTCCGATTTTCATGAATAACACTACAACTACTCTTTTTGTACTTTTTCATTTATATATGTGACGGTTTGCCTTGACTTTCATTATCAATTCTTATCTGTTGATAACTTTCAGGGTCAACGAGTAGAATCA
>JARVZY010006487.1:0-10000 GCA_030686995.1 Artemisia argyi
ATGAACATTCATTCTATTCTATTCGTCTTCTTTATTCAGCCCCCACCCGAACCATTCTTAAGACCACCAAGCCCTCCCGAATGAGTTCTACTATAGAAGCTTTCAACGTAGACCCGGGGACAAATCTTTCACTCACTGAGAAGTGAAAACCTGTGACTAGATCGTCCTGAAGACGGATGCGACGGGAAGAAGTGGCATTTGGAAGTGTTGCTGACTTAACATTTAGGTTTCGGCATAACAAAGCTTGCACTGTCTTTTCGCACTTAGGCGCACTGCGTGCCATTGGTAATGATTCTACTACGGTGCCACAAATTCGCAAGCTGATCCTAAGTAATCGTTGTTGTTCATTGGATTCCGGAGGAACTACTTCGTTAGGATTGAGGAATTGCTGTGATTCTTCCTGAATAGCCTGGATTCTCCCGTCGAGAGTCTCTTTGAAAGTCTTACCTAAACTCTTCCGACTGAATATGATAAAGCCTATAAAACAACGAGCTACTATCATTTCTTCATTATAGATTGAGATCTTCTTCGAACTTGATGCACAAATAGATAGAATAGCAGCAAATAGCATCTTTCTAGCCTGCATATTCGTGGAACTCAATCTCATTTAGAAAGCCTTCTCTCTATCTTTCAGCAACTGAACGGGAAGTGGTTTAGGAAAGGACTTTAGAATCGGATGCGCTCGCCCAGCGAGAAAGGCCCTGACCCTGCCAACCAAGTCAAAATAAAAAAGAAAGAAGAGAACGAAAAGAGAACTTCGTATTTTGGTAACTCTCTAGGAGTCATGTTTAACCTTGAATGCTATTAATAGATTCTACAGCAATAGTCCCTCGGACTCGGAAAGTAATAACGAAAATGGCTAACCCAATAGCAGATTCCGCAGCTGCCACCGTTGGAACCAATGAAGCAAATGATTGACCCATCATATCATCCGAAGAAACGGAAAATACCAAAAAGTTCGAATTCACAGCTAATAACATTGATTCAATTGGCATTGACATAATAGGAATATTTCGTCTATTAAGGAGGATTCCCCGAATACCTGAAATAGAGATGATCATAGAAAATGTGAAATATTTGATAGGATCCGTTTCGGGAACGTAGAATGTAAGAGAAATTCAAATGTTAGAACTCCAGTACGTATGGAACCAAAAGAAAAGGCAGTTTCATTATGGTAGTATACCAGCCACCCCGACCTAATTCATGATGAGCCCACCAACTTCCTGGCAAGATGCCTACGGTTAAAAAGCACCGACATGTCAAGATCAAAATTCGAATTGGTTCCTGGTCCTGCTCCCCTACATCTTTTAAGAGGCTGGATTCGAACCCAATTTTATTGTTCCATATGTTCCGCGTCCCATCGATCCATTTTTTTTTTTCAGCCGCAGAAGGCCCTGCATCTGCATGGTAGAGTCTCCGGCGAGCACCCTCCCTTCCTCTTCTTCTATGAAGGAATCAAGCGCCCGTAAGCGCGCGCGGGACACCCCCTGCTCTAACTGAAAAGTTTTGGGTAAAGAGACATCAAAAAAACGGAACCGCGGCGGGGCGGTTTGGCCACTGATCACTTGCATGTACCTTTCCAAGCGCCGCCTTACACGTAAAATTTCCTCGCCAGAAGCTTCCTGAGGTTCCAAGAGTGGCTCCTCAGGGGCTGCCGGCTCGTTCAAATCTGGGAGACCAGAACCAGACGGTCCCATCATAAAGAGTGCGGAAGGACTCAAACACCAGCGGAGTATAGCTCCCACGAGGAAAAGGCTTACCCCCTTTAAACCCATGGATTTCACAAAAAAGTGTACTACCATAGATACGCAGCTCTTGCTTACTAAATTGTAAAACAAGCAAACTGCACCCACCCCTTTAGCAAGAAGAAATGAAAGCAGCAGGAATGCTGTTACTAACACTACTCTTATGAGTATTAGCTTCCTTTTTCCAAATAAGTCGGCGACCTTACACCATTGGGATACTTCGAATAAACTAGAGTACATATAGGATACACCTGTAGTGAAGAAGGCTCGAAATGCGAGCCCTAAAAAGAAGGCCAGAGATGAACAGCAGCCCATTTTGATCAATATGTTAGATAGGCCCTGCGCCCCTATGGAGCCCGCGACTTGTGCCATGTTGTACAAAAAAAAGTGAGTCCCAAAAAAGAAAAACACAAAATATATAAAAACAGACCTACGGCGAGAAGTAACAAAATGGTTATGTACCCTCTGCGCTTCAAGAATTGCGAAAGACTTTTCATTTTATTTTGCATTTTCATTTTCTTTTCCATTTTGATTTGATTATTTTCTGTTTTTTTTTGTCATCCCCCTCATTATAGTCCTCCTAGAATCAATAGCATTTCGTCGGAATACATCCTGTCTTTTCACCTTAGTAGTCCTATGCATAGTCAGTACTATAGCCCCTCATACTTCTCTAACTTCACTTCCAGCTTATTCCGAAATAAAAGCGACTTGCAGCTAAGAGCACAAGGTGCGTAGCTGGCTTGTTAGGGGAAGAGGTTAGTTTACTTGCTTGTTAGAGAAAGGCTTTAGAAAGCACAGTAACAGCTATGAGATAGCCGCCCTCTACCCCACTCTTTTCAGTCGCGCTATTTCATAGCATCAAACTCTTGCTATTCTCATAGAGAACTGCCCACTTGAATAGAGGTTACAGCCTACTGTAATAGAGGATACATCCCGTATCACCTATCAATTCTCAAATGGCATCAACTCTTGCTTGTCTACCTTGAATAGTCTTTATACGGAATGCACCTACGAAAAGAACTGATTTGAAACGGAAGGAAGCTATTCTCACTTCTCTTACGATATTTGATTCTCTATCTAAAGCCCTCACAACACTCGAACTGTATATGAATGGTATGAGTTCTCTTTTTACTTCAGTCTCTAGAGCATATTCCATAAGAGTCTGGTAAACATGCTATAGCTCAATTGTGTAACCGAAATGTTATGTCTCCTCCTTATCCATCAGTCCCAGGATCCTAGAGAATAGATAAGCCTAGGCAACAGAAAGAGAATGAATTAGCGGGGATGAGTGCGCATATCCAGCAAGAGTTCTAAGTCAACGGAGTCTGATTTTGAAGAGTTTGATGGCATAGATGAAGTGGCTCGAAGTCTGATTGAAGCGAAGCACTGTAAGCAAGAAACCTACAGGGAAAGATTCTATATCTATCTCTGAATGCAGGAGATTGAGGCTACTACCGATAGAGAAGACAAGTAGTTGATAGCTATCTTCAAACCATTCTCTTTCCCCATAAGCATGTATTCCTATCAGTCTACTGTAGTATGCCCTATGTATGAAAGAAGATCCCCTTCTTGTTGAGTCTGTAAAGAGAAAGGAGAGTAGGTCATCAGATCAACGTTTTTACGTAAGAAAGGATTGAAGGTAGGCCTAGTAGATTGATGAAAGAGGCCGAAGTCAGTCTTGTCTTCAACTCGGAAGGTTTCCCTTCTCTATTGCTTTTCCCTTGGTTGTCAGGATAGCTTTCCCATCTCTCTGTGCTCAAGTCATCAGCATCCTGAGCTATATCATCCTTAATTAGCTCTTTCTTTAGCTATAGCTTTAGCAAGATTCAATCTTTAGCTATTTCACTTTGACCTTCTCTTTTTTCTATTGCTTTCTAGAGATCTTTCCATCCCTCACTTCTTACTATAGTCTCTTCCAGCTCCCATTCTTCCCCGTTGCACCTATTCTCCGCAACCGTCGGTTCAGATCTATCTCGGGTACGCTCACTGCACTACACTTGTTCACTTTCGAATTGCTATCTTGGCTATGAAAAAGCATCTTAGCTAGTGCTGTACTGAGTTAGGAGCAAGCAGTCCAAGGCCTTTCCCTTACCTGGTGAACAGTCTTCCTTACAATAAGGAGCTATTTGATGCACTATAGTTCGAAAGGTCTTTCAGTAAACGAGTTCAGTGACAGCAACAACTCACTAGTCGAAAAAGAGTAGTCTTAAAGAGGAAGCTAGTCTTGGTAGAAAGGCATCTTTCCTTTGCTTCAGAAGGAATAGCCAACTCCAGGTAAATGCTTTTCCCAGCTCAAAGGCAATGAGTAGTATATAGTGGGGTACCTATAAAGCGAAGAAATGTTCCCACGGTCTTGATTGTTGACTAAAAAGCCCTTTCTCTTCTTCCCCTTGCCTACTCTGAACTAAGTCATGCTTGAATGTGAACAAGCGATAGAAAGCAGCATTCTACTAATTGGATTACCTTCTTCTTGGATTACCTTCTTCCTTTTATAGTAGTAATTTCTCTCTCTAACCTGCTAGGAACCCTAGAAAGGAGAATGTTCAAAGCTTTCAGCGGGCTAGTATAGTTGTCTTCTTGCTCTTATAGTCGTCTTCTTGCTGTTGTTGAAGTTGTGATCAGCTTAGCAGCTCTTGTTTAGCGAGAGTCGTATTCTGCTTGAGCGTCCTTCTCTGAGTTACGGCAAAGGTCTTTCGGTAAGCCTCGTTGACCAAAGCATTCACCCTCTCTCTATCCGGGGGTAGAAAGCCTGTTCTTTTGGTACAAATCCTCTTTATTTCATGAAAGTAGCTAGCTGTCTTTGAAGTCAAGTACTTAGCCGGAAAGGCAAGTCCATCGCGGGCACTACCCGACTTCTTTCGGTATTGCATATAAGTACAAGTTTAGATGTGGACATCTAGACAAGTGAAACGGTACTTGCTGTCGAAGTTGACTAATGGATAGGAATTCCATCGGTATGGCATTAGAACTGCTCGGAGATGTTCGATATTGAAGGTATACAGTTTGAAGTATTGAAGTGAGATATTCAATCCTCTTTCTATTTAATGGTATTTCACTGCCTTTCATGTACAAGTATTGCAACTGAGACTGAGAGACAAGGGAGATCCCATTGAACTTGCCTTGATTGAATGAAGGCTAGCTGACTTCGATACTGAATGAACTCCCATGCTGGAGAACCGATGAGAGACATAGTCGATGCCAATATAGCTGTAATTTCACACTTGAGCTTTTACCTTCGAAGAGTTGATCTTGAATTGAAAAAGTGATAGCTTATATAACAGCATTTTGATACTCTCACTTTTCCCTTCGAAGAGTTGATCTTGAATTTCAAAAGTTCTATCTCCCCAATGGAGAAATGATGCTAGCACTTTTTTCCTTCGATGACAGAGATTTCAATGGATAAAGTTTATTCTCCCTAATGGTGAAATGATACTTCTTTCTAGATTTCACTGATTGAAGGGGCTCTTCTTGTTGAGGATGGAAACTAGCGAGCAATCTGACTCAATAGGGGCTTTCCATCTTAAAAGCCTTCCTTCTTGCTTCCTTGCGAGAAGGCTTTCTTGCGTTCTTGCTTAGCTTATTTCAAAGGGGAGGCAGTGGAACAATAAGCTAGCTGTCCCAACCAAGACAGGAGCTAGCCTCTTATCTTAAAGGATATCGATTGACTCCTTGAGGAGCAAGGAAGATCAGAGCTCACACTGGAAAGCTATCAACTAATGGACAGACCAGACCGCATAAGACTCTTTCTTGGCCCTTCTTCTTAGGTAGTTAGGTAGTTGCCTAGAGCTATTAACTAGAACGAAAGGGGAATAACGACCAGTCTTCCTAGCAATCATTCTTTTGCTATATGAAAGATCGATGTCTAGAAAAATGCAATCTCGTTAGCAAGGAGAAAGATAGTCAATGCTAAACATAGATACCATACCTTACCCTCCCCTCCTAGTACAAGCCAAGACTAGCTTCCCCCTCAATTCATCAGTGATGCCGAAGGAAGGGCTCATCTCAACCCCACTTATAGTGCTTGGGTGAGAACGGAAGAAATTGAGGCTAACCCTCTCTCTATCCGTGGGCATAGACTGTACTTATTGAGGTGAGGTAGCTTAGGATGATGAAAGCGTACCTTCTCACTTTCTTGATGGCTTGACTTCTTGACTTAGAGCTTGAACGTGGCAATCGTTGATGGAAAGAAAGTGATTTGATGGAAAGAAAGGGAGAAAATAGAAAAGAAAGAGGTGTAGTTGACATAGGTAGAATCGGCATCTCTCTCTCCAGCGGTAGAATCGGCATCTGGCGAAGCAGCGAGTTCATGAGCAAGTGAATGAAAGCTTGACTTGAGCAGATAGGACACAGCGCAATCAACAGACAGACTCGCGAAGAAAGCACGTACCCCCAGGCTTCCCCATACGAAGCAAAAATAGGAAATTTCCTCAAAGGGGAATCCGTCTCTAACTTACTTCACATGGGTATGGGCCTTTTACAGGCTGACCTTTCTTTCTAGTCGTGCTTGTCGCTCTTCTAATAGGGTGGGGGATCGGTCTTTCTGTATTTAGACAACGGTGCGGCGCTTAGAAAAAACCATAGAATAGGCGAAATCTCAAATAGCTTGAGCCGATTTCTACGCCGTTCTCAGCAGGGTTCCTATGTTTGCTTAGTCTCTTAGGCAACCTGATGCTTTGAGCGCTGAGATTTGTCTAAATTAGAGGATTCGAGACCTAGGGTATAGCACCTAGCTCAGTAGATTCTCACTGTCGGCGTACCGCTAGTTTTGTTGGCATTGAGTTGTCGGCGTACCGCTAGTTTTGTTGGCATTGAGTTGTCGGCGTACCGCTAGTTTTGTTGGCATTGATTCGTCTATGTACCGATAGTTTAGTTGGTCTAGATGAAGAGAGAATCGAAAACCTAGGAAAATCCTGGGGCTAGAAAGATAAACTTCACTTTCACTTTGAAAAAAAAAGAAACGATGAGTATTGTAAGGAATTGGGTAAGTATCAATAGGATCCAAAGAAGATATATGAGTTCATTTCACAATTATGACCTAATCCTAGGACAGAGAGCTCGAATTAATCCCCAATCATAGAAACACCAGTTTCCTGAGAAGGGCTATATGTTGCTGAGGCTAAAAGTGAACTATGCCAATCACATTGATTAGGACCCATCGCATCATTAACCGGTACCAATCAATCATCCAACTCCCTATCTCATCTTTTCTAAGCCAATTTTATTAGGGCTCACCTGACCACCCAACCGCTTACGTCAATTCCATGAGCTCGGGAGAAGAATATGAAGTGACCACCTGAAGTAGAGGTGCCATCTCCTTCTTCAAGATGCAAAGGCGACCAGCTTTAGCCATAGGAACTCCTTTTCTATCGTTCGAGTGTACCCCTATTGTCTTATCCAGATGTAAACGAGCAAGGTTCAGGCACCAGGCGAGAATAGGTAGTCATTGGTGGGTCAAATCTCAGGGAAAACTTTCTAATCTATTCTCCTCTATCTGAGGCAATCACTACGAACATGCGCTAACCTCATATATCTCCTTGATCGACCTCTTATTCGGGCAATGAGGGGTCCATCCATTAGATCTGCTGGTCTGCTCGGAGCGTAACCATACTTGGAGGTTTCATACCCGACGGGAATGATAAGGTCGGAGTTAAGCATACGCTATCAGGAAAGCTAAGGCCCTTCGGGCGATTCTTGTGGCCACATTAAGGTTTCCCAGCTCTCAATCAAACGAAAGGAAGGGCCCAAACCGTTAGGGAGCATATGTTTCCAATAGCAAGAGTCAGTCCAAGCAGCGGAACACGTTACCCATTTCAACTAGGGAAGTTTCCAAACTCAAATTCGAAATGAGATCTTCCATCTTGATTAGCATGGTAGGTAGGCATGAAAGATGAGGCAAAGAATGTTCCGCATCTCCGCGGCCAGAAGCTTTCAAGACAGGCAAAGGTAAGGGGAAAAACAGATAAGAAAGGGGAAAAACAGTTAAGAATGACTTTGCTAGGAGTTAGGACCTTTCATCCAATACATGTCAGGGGATTTTTTATCCCAATAGAATGCTATTTTACCTAGGTCAAAACCACGTTAAGGATACCTCTTTATACCCTATTATAGGCTTAAAGCATGAGGGGTGGACCCTTATTTTAGCTTGCCTATAGCAGGTATTAGAGAAGGATGACCCGCATGTGGGTGAAAAGCCTCTCTAATAGCGGAGAGTGATAGTACGATGGATAGGTCTCATCAGAGGTTCTGGCTGGTATTGCTGCTATAAGTCCGTTCGGGGAGTCCGTGGCATAAACAAAGAAGGATTTGAGTCTGAGAAAGACTGTTTCCCCCATTTTCATACGAATAGTGAGAAATCTAAGAGTTTATCCAGTTGGGGCATAGAAAGAAGACCTGAACTCGGTGGTTTCCTCAATCTGAATAGATCAATCTGGATTATAGGCCAGTAAGCCCGGAACCTGCAAGTGGGAGCCTGCTGGCAAAGAGAATGTTAGTGAGTCTTAGCCATGATCAGACGAATGGTGTCAAAGACCAGAAAGAAGAAAGAGGAAAATGAGACATTCAATCATGATTTAGCGGGGGCAGTTAGACGATGCAAGGTATGCTTCAGAAGGCCTAGTTCAATCTGAGAGGTTTCCCATGCTCTCGCTCCTTAGAAAGATTAGGTGATAGGATACGCCGACCTTTAGTTAGAAAGAGCCGGGTGACCCCCTATCAATCTGCTTTCGCTGCTAGCCTCTCCTTTGCTTTTTTAGGGTTCCCATGCCTTGAAGAGGTTAGAGAGGGATAAAAAATCCGGATTGAAAGATAGGCATAGATAGTCTAATCAAGAGGATTAGGCATGAGCATACAAAATCAGTCAAATATGAGAAAGATAGATACGAAATCCGGATCAAAAAGATAGATATATCAGAAATCCGGTATGGAATGATAGATCAATCTGAAAGACGAGGCATGAATGCTAGAAGGCAGGGATAGGTATTCAACCAGAAACCTGAACCCTTTAAGTTGTTCCTTCTATGGGTAAGTCAAGTTCAGTTAGAAAGTCCTTCCCTCTCTGCTCATCTTTCCCCGTTCCTAGCTTAGCTCTCACTATTGAAGCTCGTACGCAATGAGCCTCTCACGTTTCACTGAGATTGCTGCTTAGTCCTTCTCAAAAGCCTAATTCGTTCGCCTATGAATAGTCAGCCGAGAAAAGTAGAATTCTTTCGCCTATAGGTAGCCGGAAAAAAGGAACTTGATGATGTTCTTCTCCCCTCGTGGTCTCTATCTTATAGAGCATGACGCCTTGTAGTCTTATAGAGTTTCGGTACCCTATCCTTTACTATTAAGAAATTTGGAACAACCATTTATTCTATTTACAAGAGTGAAATTCAATGATGTCAGGCTAACTGAGCTACTAACCCGAAGGGAAAGCCATGTACGTAGCAAGTACTCCCGAACTCTTGCTTTTATTTCTTTTACAAGTGTAATAAATCTCAGGACAGCTTTTGGAAGTAGTAATTATTCCATGCCTTACGGAGAGAGAAGAGTCTGACGGCCCTATGACGCCTTAAGGCCCTTTCTACTTGGGAGATCTTCTTTCATCAGCTGTATCGGCTCAAGCTGTTGTTTAGGACTAGGCTGTTTAGGAAACTGGAATTCCTTTAGTTTAGTAAGATAGCTCATGAGTGAAGCTTTCAAACCAGTTCCTTATTTCATTAAGGGTCAAGGGAATAATGCAGTTCAGTCTTCTCTTCTTTTTATTCTTTTTTTTTACAGGGGTGTAAAGATCAGGGCAAGAAGCTAGACCCCGCAAGGTAGTTTTGACTTGCTTACTTGAACTAGTAAGGGGAACATTTACTAACTAACCTTTATTTAATACCATAGTATGTATAACTTTCTTCCTTCTTTGGCGCATAAGCACTAGATCGAGGGCTTTCGAAACGAAGTACTTGGCTTGCTTTCCTTCCCCCACTTAATCGGAATCTCCTTCACTCACAACAGAAGGCTTTGGCTCGACTCAAAGAACTGGGTCACTGATAGAACTCCCTTTTGAGGTAATAAGAGTGATTATTTTAACTAAGATCGGATACCCGCTTGAAGAAGACAAGAAGGAAGAGACCTCGAACAAAGACAACTAGCCCCTCCCAGAAAAGAAGGGAGGATCTTGGGACCTTTCATTCCTAGGGCCTAAAGACCGGCTTCGCACCTTCTGTCTTCGTCTTTCTTGCAATGTAAGTAAGTTAGTTCAATAGAAGCCGGATTTCTAGGTGAAA
>JARVZY010006487.1:15000-17500 GCA_030686995.1 Artemisia argyi
GAATCTGGGAAAAATGAATGAAAATAAAAGCGGAGGCCCGCCATCTGCTAGCATTGTGGTTTGGAATCGATTCTTTATCAATAGCCCACCCTTTCTTTGAACCTTGTCAATGATCGAACTGAAATTAAAGATATGAACTGAGTGCCATTTGATGAGTAACTGAGAACAAAGGAGAGGGATATGGAAAGAATGAAGTAATGAAAGAGGAAGTTATTGCTAGTAGTAACGACTTGTCACGATCCATTGGTTCATATAGAATCCATGTCCTAGGTGTATCAAAAAACATTCTTTTCACTAAGCGTATATAATAAAATAGAGTGAAAGGGTCCACCCCGAAACCAAGGGGGGTACTAACTAACAGCTGAGTCCTCTCCGAACCGCAGGAGATAGTTGCCCATCATACGGCTCACCAACTTCACTTGCCTCTATGGGGGGGCTCGCTCCGGGCAGGTTCGGATCACTTACAATACATGGCTCTACGAAGGAAGGGCTTGGGTTAGGAGCGTTTTCAATATGATTCTTTTCCTGTATTTGTTCGATGAGAAATGCGAGTCGGTTTTGTCCACTTTCTCCATCCCCCTCTAGAAAAATGAAAAAAAAAAAAAGGTAATGGAATGACTTCTTATTCCCGTGTTTGATCTCTTCCATCGCGGCCTCGCTCCTTGTCACCTATGTTGAAGAAAGGTTTGGAACCCTGTAGATAATGAAGAGGGGCCAAAGATCTTCCTCTCAACAGTGCTTCTCGAGGCTCCACTCTCCCCCCTGAATAAGTAAGGCCCCGTTAGCCTGGGCGAAGATGAGGATAAAGAGAGTAAGGATTGAAGCCCCCTTAGCTCTGCCAGGCACTGGACAGGGGTTAGCTCTGTAAATGTGTAGAGCCAAGCGTAGTGTGGTGTAGTAGTAGGCACTTCTAGGCCCCTTCCCGGCTACTGGATAACTCCAGTGCTTCGAGTACTACGGACCCTCTGCCATCCATTGCAGCAGAGCCCTTTCATGAGCGGGGGAGGGCTAAGCACAGTTCTTTGAATCAAACGTTGAATGAAATAGATTCTTTTTTCGATATCAAAATAGAAATCGGATAGGATAGATGGATCTATCTTTCTATTTATATATATGACTAAAAAAAAAGGATTTTTATAGTGAAGTAGCGTAGCAAAGAAGCCCCAAATCCTTGATTTGGCCAGGAAAGACTGCACTGCTTTGGGCCCAGGAAGCGAAGGGAATGAGCTCGGCTGCTTCTCCTCCAAACTTCCCTTCCTTTTCTCCGTGCCCGTTCCGCATGCGCTTCGCGCGCCATTGGCGCTTTGCTCTCCTCTTATTCTTCATTGGACGGTTCGGATGGACTTCGCCGTTCTTTCCCAACTAAAATAGAAAAGGCTGTATCACATCGAGATGTCGATTCGTTTTCCGCCCCCAATGAGATGGGGAATTTATAACTCCCTATTTAGACTTTTGGGCCCTTCATCTTTCTGAATCGAGACCCGGCCCGGCTCGCGTCGTTCCAACAACCGGCGGGGAGCACCTCAGTATACGATCGCGTACAGTAACTGGGAGTCCTATTACACCTAAGGCCAACTTCAATTCACCAAACCAAGGTTCATCTCGTGTAGTGATTGTGGACTCGTACAAGGATATTGAGTAGACGGTTGATGTATCAGACTCGACCCTATCTTTCGTAGCATGCATTCCCATCCGTGTCGCAACTGATTCGGTAAGCTACGTGTCCGGTCCACGGAGAACTGCCTTCGGTCCCCCAAACTGACTTACTCGTGGCAACCTTCCGGCCGCCCAACGACCTATAACGCTAGTCACTACTCCCACTGGGGCTAGGAAGTAAGCCCCACAACCCAAAGCGGCGAAGAACAAATAGAATTTGCTACAAAAGCCGGCTAACGGGGGTATTCCTGCGTATGAGAACATAGTAATGGAGAAGGTAATAGCCGAAATAGGATTCGTTTTGGCTAGAGCGCCCAAATCCGCTATATATTTGACACGGCTTTGCCGTAATGCTGAAACTATGGCGAATGCATCTATCGTCATTGATGCATAAATAAAGATACCAATTAGTAGTGATTGAATTCCTTCTATGGTTCCACATGAGAAACCAGTACGAATATAACCTACATGTCCAATTGAACTATGAGCTAGAAGTCTTTTGACTTTCGTTTGGGCCATGGCGGCCAGCGCTCCTAAGATCATAGAAGCAATGCTGCAGAAAAAGAAGATTTGTTGCAATGTAGCTCCATAAGAACCATAAATAGAAAGACGTGAAATATTAGCAGAAATAGAGATTTTAGGCGCAATAGAAAGGAATGCTGTAACCGGGGTGGGTGAACCCTCATAGATATCAGGTGCCCACATATATAGAGTCAAAAGAGATATGGAATCCGAAGGGGAGGGGGGTTTTCTTCGGGGCTCGAGAGATGGAATAGATAGGGCCCCACAAGTTTAGAATTCGCCGCTGGTCTATCGAGAGGGAACGAGGAATTCTCAACGAAAA
>JARVZY010006487.1:22500-26263 GCA_030686995.1 Artemisia argyi
CCTCAATCAATTCGGTTGTGTCAGCCGGTCTAACATTTTGTTATGGGCTGGCTTGGCTGGACAACGATGGATTGAAGGTAAGATAGATTTGAGTTCAAGTGGCACAGGACCTTAGATCTACCATAGGGGTAGAATACTACCGAATTCATTCTATTGAAGCGTAACATTTCATTTCCTGTTGCATTTCTTTGGTTTGGAAGTTCCAGAATGTTGTCTGTGGATTTCTAGCCCCCTATATTATATGCCAAAAGATTGATTCAAGTTCCGTGCTGCTCACCACTCCTCGAGGCCAAGGACGGGGTCGAACCGTCATTCCAGGATTTGCAGTCCGATACATTTCCATTATGTTACCTAGCCAAACCCGCCACCTCATGTGCCAAAGTAAAATGGTTGTTCTTCCTTCCCCGCTCCCTCTTTTTCGACATATGCGGCGGCGGGTTCCCAGAGAAGAGGGGACAACTTTCTTTCTCCTTTGCATTGCTCAATCTTCCTTTTCTGATTGAAAATAGCAAGCCACTCCACTACTGGTACAGAGGCCAGATAGAAGGTTGCTTATATGTTCAGGCTCGAAAATATATCTTTTACCTCTCCTCCCTGTCTCCATTCTGATTGATTCGCTTCTTCCTTCGCGCAAGCCTTTGGTTCGCCCCTTGTTGTGTTGCATTTTCTGCTCCTCCGCTTCAGTCTGCCTTCTTCGGATAGCCGGGGTCCGACGTTGATTTCCGATTTCAATGTCAGCTCCAGGTTTTGGGCGGCCCATCTGGTTAGTTCAGCTATCACTGCTGGAAGCCCCTGCGGTTGTTCGGCTGCGTACTCCCCGTCCGCCTATCTCACACTCCCAAAGCATCTTTTTATTTCATATTTCATTTTCCTTCGCGCGTCCATTCCTTTCAAGCGCCCTTAGACTCGTTACGTTGTTCGACTGAACTCGTTGGCTCCGCGCTCTATTCGATCGGAACCCGGTTCGTCGAGAACCTTCTCTCATAGATTCCCTTCACCAAGTCATCGCCAGCAATCCGCTCTTATCCCTTGGTGTCAAAGGGCGAGTTCCTTTCTTGTCTTGCCCAAAAACTTTCTTTATTCTCATTGGAGAAAGACTCTCCCTCTACTTTATTTGACAGGGGCGGAGAATACCACTCTATCAATAACAAGAAAAAAGTAGCAATTCCGTTTCAAATGGTTTGAGCTTGGAAGCAACCTGCTATCTATCGATAGGCGAGAACAGACTGCTATTGGCTGCTTCGCCTATCGATTCTATTATGGCCGGCTTGGAGACATCAGAGGAAGACTATCATCTCTATCCGGGTACGATCATAGCATAGCTTCATTCATTCGTTGAACCTTGGGGATAACCATTAGCATTGAGGTCAATCACCACACCACCTCTATCATACATACGACATTACACGACGCGAGAGTGCATGGCCAACACACACCTAAAGCGCCTACGTTCCGCTTGCAGCCAATACAACCACAACCTAACTTGCACGAGATTCAACAACCGAAGCTACTGGTAGTCCCAAGGGGACGGAATTCTCCAATAATAGTTAGCAGTACTGAACAAGCGAGTCATCGGTCCGGGGAAAGAAAAGGACTGCCTTTGAAAAAAGAAAAAAGGAACTCGCTTAACTCGCTAGGCCTTCGGAACAAAGGCGATTCTGTTCATGCTTCAGACGATTTGGCTAATTATATATACTTCTATACTAATTATATTAGACTTCTTCTATTATAAATAGAAAGGCGAACCTATAGGCCTGTTTAGCGCCTTTCCAAAGTAAACCTAAAAAAAAACCTTTGCTTTGGGAAGTAAAGACCGAGTTAAAAATGAAAAACGTCCGCTAACGCCCACGGGAGAAGATCTTTTTTAGATCAGCAACGAATGTCTTGTATCTATGAAGAAAGATTTCTCCCTGGGTTAAGACCCTGAATGCCATACCTTGCTGAAGGCGATTCACGAGAGAATCGCGCCACAGTTCCCTTTGACCGAGATGTGAATGCCCATGATTTGCTCGGTATAGTGATGGATTTCATGGCCGACGTCTAACCGGCACGAATACGCTATCCTAGATGGAAACGACTTCCCCGCGGAGCATTTTCTCTTTCGTCCCTCGGACGTTCGGACCTTTTGTTTGATTCCGGCACTTGCGTTCTCATGCCCGGAACCCTCGCGACTGATTGGGAGAAAGAGCGAAAGCGAGAAAGATGGATTGTTATCCATCGGAAATCGATAGGAATTCCACGGGGATTGCCTTCTCTTCTAATATATATGTTTTTATTTCATTATTAACATCCAATCCCATGCTAATAAGAAAAACGAGCGATTGCTAGTCAGCTTTCATTTTCTTCAAAAAAATGGTAGGGACTGAGGCTCTGAAGGCTTTACAACTTTCTTCAATTAGGGAATAGCGCAGATGGATCAATCACGCGGTTCTGCAGCGTCCTCCAACTCGCTGTCCGCTCCCCTTCACTTTCTTTGCTGGACGGGAAGATGCGAATCGTGAAGGCCTTCCCACCACGCGAAGTTCAAACCTCGCCGGAGAGGAATTGAAAACCGGAAAAAAAGCCCTTCGCAATCGAAGGTGAAAGCGGGAAAAAGACGACGAAAGCCTTTTTTCTTTCTTTTTCAGCCGACTTGAAAGGTGCTCTCAGTGTACCGCCATACGCACCCAGACATTAGACCAAGCAGGAACCGGGGATCAAAGTTCCATTGATTCATCTATCTCAAATAGGGAAAAAACGGAATCAAGAAGGGGTCAGCTGAGCTCGAAAGGGGTAGCCGGTCGTCGGCTAGGAGCTCTGGCCGGCAACGAAACTAAAGCTTCACACTGGTCCACTCGTCCATCGGCTAAGTTCCAACTCTATGTTGATAAGAAAAAAGAAAATCCCCTAAGAAGAGGACTTTCAACTATTCCAAAAGAAAGGGGCAATTCAAATGCTTCATAGATAACCCCCTATGTCTCTTCCCGTCCAACTCACCGGGAGATCGAAGAGCGGTTTGCGCTTCGCGCCCCAACCCCCTTAACTAATGGATGCTTAGATACCTGCAACTGAATCTGTAAGCGGCGCAGGGCAGGATGGACGAGAAAAGCGGCGAGAAGAAGACAAAGAGAGGGAGACCCCTTTCTATTGCCTTCCCTTTCGACTTCTAGACTGGTTCGTCGGTGGGACAGCGAGCCAAGATCTGATTCGTCAATCGGCGAATCCATGCCGCGTAACCTGGCAAAGGGGAAAGAGACGATGGCAACGCACCTGATACAAGAGGGGGGGAGTCCGAACAGCCTTGTACGTACGCCGCTCACGCGAAGAAGTTATTCTCTAATTCAAAAAAGTAAAGCCACCATTCTTCAGTGATGAGCTCTAGCGAACAAATCTTATGTCTTTTTCCCAGAGAAAAATTGCTTTCTACTAGAACAAGTCCGCTGCGAGCCGAGCGAAAAAAATGACTCAACCGAGCCGAGGCACTATTCACCAAGTGGAACTATATACTATCTTTACTAAGCCCACCGCCCCCTTCCCCTATACCTGGCTGCTTCTCGCTTACCAAAGCGTACTTCGTTTCCCGGGACGGGCGGCTCCCTCTTTCTTCCGGTAAGAAAGCGGTTTTTCCCTCAGGTTCCTCCCTGACCTTAGATGGAGAAATAAATGCTTAAGGAAAAGGCGCCCTCGAAGCTGACGCGTCAGTCCTCTCTTATTGCCTTATTTGCACCGGCGTAAGGAGGTTCAGTCAAGTATAGTATAGTGCGGCTTATGGTTCTAGTAGCAC
>JARVZY010000688.1:0-26569 GCA_030686995.1 Artemisia argyi
CTAGGGTTTAGTGCCTAAATTAGGTTCCTATGAGTGTCTAGTGACTAATCCTAGGTCCTAAGGGGCTTATACTAAGTGGTGGTAGCCTATGGTGAAGTTTTGGGAAGGTTTGGACCTAATTCTAGGAAGTTATAACCTAGTTATGATTTTGTGCTTAAGGGACTTGTACCTAAGCTCTAATGGGTTATACTAGTGCCTAATGGTCCTAAGGCATCCTAATGTTCCTAAAGTAACTCATACTTAAGCCTTGGACACTTTCAAACTAGTTTAGTTAAGCATATAGGGTTTAGTAAGCACATAGACCTAATTAAGGCTTAATTAGGGTTCATTAGGGTTTGTGATATGTTTAGTGTGTTATATTGGTAGATTACTTATTATGGTGTTGTTGTGATCTTATGTTTGACATACCAAGGGTTTATTGGGTGTGGGTGTTGAGTTATTTGGCTTGTGTAGGTACGTGAGCAGGTCTAGAGAGTCATGCAAGTAATGAATGCACATAAAAAGCAAAAATTTACCTGTAAAATACCTACTGTAGGTATTTGTAGTGAAAATGATAGAGATGAGATTTTGGACAATCAAAGTTACCAACAATATCTTCTCAATTTTAGATTTGAAATTGGTTATATGGAGTGGATTAAGATCATGGAATCGTAATTACGTTGGAACCCGACTTTGGATATATGCGTGTCACTTTATGGTCATATGAGGTAATGATTTTTCTTTGTTTGACACATTAATTTATTTAAGTGGGCCGAAAGCTACTACAGAACACAACGTTACCCACCGGCATCGAAGCTAATGTGGTTGTGGCTAAGGACGGAAGCGGTAAGTATAAGAAAATTTACGCAGTTCCTGAGAAGAGCAAGAAAAGATGATATATGTTAATAAGGGAGTTCACTATGGCAGGCGACATTCATACCATTTGCTGAAGCACTTGATACAACTTATTTTGTGACTCAATATATTTGGAATCCAGAAGATGAGTAGTTCATAGAATGCCAGTCCATTTTTAGTATCATGGGAGCTTTTGTTTTGTACTGGTACGTCCAGAGACGGAACTTGAACGTTTTTGTTGGAGGGGCCAACTTGCAAGATATTTAATTTAAGGGGGCCGATATACACAACTTTGAAATTTTTGTATTAAAAATGACTAAAATTATAAATAAAAAGATATACATTATACATAGGGTCAAAAATTTTGGGGGGGCCGCAACCCCCCTCGGCCCCCTAAAAGTTCCGTCCTTGGGTACGTCTAAGTTACCAATTTGTTTCGTTTGGATATTCATTCATAGCAACTATATTTGTATTATGGAAGTCTTTTAGATTATATAACTATATGATTTTCCGAGATTTGCAACATTCAGGTGTGAACTAATTGTCACCATTCGGTGTCTTTCTGATGGCTTTTGACTTGCAGCAAAACAGAAATACTATTTCCTCGCTGTTTTGCTCTTATATCAATAAGCACACTAATGTTGTGTTGCTTGTTTGTCTTCTAATTTCCTGGATGTTACAAGCATGTACACAAACAACTTTGATTTATCGTTGAATCTGTCTTTGCAACAGTGATCGAAGCAAACTATGTTACAAAGAAGCAAGACAAGACAATCAAAAATTTTTGCTTCACATTTGTGCTAAACTCAAAAATACAAAACCACGACACCACTTGGCACATGCAGCAACACACGACCGCCTATTCCCTCGTTCGTCACAAAACAAGTGTGCACTTTCAAAATGCACAGATTTTTAAACATTCATACTGACTACACTTTGCACTCACTATTTTTGAAATATAAAGTAAACCATTATTTTTGAAATAATTTATTTTGCTATTTGAAATTGAAAGAACCTAATAAAAAAAAAGTTGTTAAAATACAATTACCTTAATTAGAAAGCTATTAATGTAATTTCCAACAAAACATTTATTCACACACAAGGACCAAATCAGGAAACAAAACACAAAAAATTCCACAAAACCTGGGATCACTTCCGATCAACAACAACAATGAAAGGCGGCCCCAATACCACCACCACCACCACCTCTTCTTCTTCACATGAACAAGATGACAATAATAACAATAATGAATATAATAATAATAATAATGAAAATGATAATGAAGAAAATGAAAATGAAGAAGAAGAATTTGAACAACAAGAAGATCAAGAATATGAAGAAAGACCCAAATTAGCTGAAGGGTTCTTTGAGATTGAATCTGTTCGAAAGAAAAGAAGTCGCAAGGTTTTGTCTTTTTATGTTTTCCTTCATGGGTTTTTCTTCTTATGTATTAATTTGTCTGATTTTGTGTTTTTCTTGGTTTTTTTCAGGGTAAATTACAGTATCTTATTAAGTGGTGAGTGGTTGTTTTTGTGTTAAGAGGAGGGGTGTTTGGGATTTTTGCTTATTTTTTTTTAGGAGAAGGAAATAAGCAGTTTAGGTTAGATAAGGTGAGAGAAATAAGCAATCCCAAACACCCTTTTTGTAGTTGTGTAATGTTGCTGTTTTTGTGGTAATGTGGCTTATTATTGTTTGGATGTGTTTTCGGTGAAGGCGTGGATGGCCGGAGACGGCGAATACTTGGGAGCCTTTTGAGAATCTTATGTCGTGTTCGGATATTATCGATGCGTTTGAAGAGAGGTTCGTTGTTATGCTTTTTGTTGTTTGTGTTTTTCTTCTGTTTATTTGCTTATTTAGGGGTAAAATAAGCAGTTTTCGATAAGGAGGTTGTGATATGTTTATCTGCCATTTTGGGTAAGAATTGGTTTTTGCCCTCCTATATAACTGAAAATAGATATGCAGCCCTCTGTACGTTTGTCTATACTTATCGAAAATTAGGTCAGATAAAATGTATAATAAGCAAATCCATTCACCTTTTCCTGAACTACTTACTTTTAGGTTGCCTATCTGCTTCTGCTTATAAAGAGACGCATAAGTAGGAACAAAAGCAATCCCAAACACCCTTTTAAGTGTTATATGTAACAGATAAAAGTTGTAATGAGTAAACTAAGGAAATTATCTTACAAACATGAATAAACACTATACTTGGAGTCGACAGTTTTATAGTAGTACTTAATGCTTGAATGGCTTAATCTATATGTTTACCCTGAAGTGAATCCCAAACAAAACTTTAACAGTTATAATAATGAAAGAAATTACATAGAAATGGTTATTTATACATTCTTGTTGTTTGATGAAATTTGAAGATTGAAGTCAGGGAGAAAAGGATCAAGCAAGAAACAAAAACGCAAGCTTGAGGTTGTTTCTCAAGCACCGCCAGCGAAGAAGAAAAAGAAGCACCACCAGCAACAGCAACAGCAAGAACGAGGTTCTCCTGCTGCTACCTATGATGTCCCGCCTGTGAAGGTCAAACTCATCGAAGAACCTTTGTCACATCCCTCTGGCGATGGACCCACCAGTAGTAAATGGGCAGAAAGCAGTGCTAAAGGTACAGGAACTGTTAGAAAATTGAAACGTTTAAATGATAACGGATCTTCAGTAGTCTCACGACAAATTGAAGAAGTGATCGAGTCAGACGAGCTAAACGTGAAACTTAGTGAACTGAAAGGCGCATCTCCAACTGATAAGGAAAAAATAGATGAGCTTGACGTACGTATTCAAGATCGATCAGGTGAAGGAATAAGTCCTTCAAACGGGATTTCAAATGTGAATGGACAAAATTCTGTTTGGGTTTGTCGCAGTGGTGGAGCTAAGAGGAGGAAATCTGGTGCTGTCAAGCGGTTTAAACAAGATTCACAACCGGTTGTAACTAACCATACACCGGATGCAATTGACAGAATAGCAAGTGCGAACGGTGTAGTTCTAGAACCTGTGATTCAAAACTTTGACCAGGTGGGAAATTGCTTTGGTTCAGTGAACACGGTAGATACTTCAAGAAGTATGTATGCCATTACGAAGATCATCAAGCCAATTGAATATTCCATATCCAAACTTAACGATCTGCGGGACATCTTGGTAACCTTTTTGGTTTTGAGGTATGTGCATATCTCTCTCAGCTTTTATTTTATAAGTGACCTTAAAGCCTATAACTCAGTCTGTGTGTGATCAGTTAATAAGTCAGTATAATGTTAGTACATTCACAACATATGCAAGATGGGTAGAGTTACAAGGAACTAGGAGTTCAAGTTGCCATAGGTAGACCTTTTTTTGTTGTTACCAGGGGGAATTACAAATTATCCTAGAATTATGCCATTGATTGTAACCAAATTTTCTGCAAACCGTAGTTTTGATCTCTTTCATAACCTAAACGTATAACTCAGGGTTTAATATATACAAAGCTTATAAATGATGAGACCATAATGGGGAACCATCGTATATTGTGGGTACAATCAACAGAGTTTGAGTCAATATCTCTCAGAAGACCATCCGAAGATTCCTTCAGCTTCCACAAGCAGATAGTCCGGTTGGAATAGTTGGATTGGAGCCATTTGTTGATGATGCATGATGTGCGGTTTGCAAAGCAAACTTGACAACCCCCTAGGTAGTGTACCTAACCGTTGTAGGAGAGTATAGGAAAGTCCGGGGGAATGATGGTTCTCTAGGGGAATAGTGAGGTAGGTTCGTAGAGTATGACGAAATGATCTAAGAGCTAAAGAAGATCGTTTTTTGGTATTTTTGTGTTTTAATCAAAAGCAAGTAAATTATCGGGATTTTAAGATATTTCATTTTAAACTAATGTTAACCTAAAAACGAGAATAAAATGCAAGAAAAGTAAATTGTGTGAAAACTTATAAATGGGAAGAACGTATTTATCTAGTATGCAACTATGCACTACTTATCAGTAGCTAGCTATTTCTACTGAATGTGTCACGCCTTAATTGGTGGTTATGGAGTATATTTCTAGATTATTATAGTGCCTTGTTCCAGCTCCTACACCCTATAATAACTAGGCTAGTGCCTCGGTCCAACACAACTCTAAGGTCGCATTTATGTTAGGCTCAAGAATCACTATAGTTGATCATCTATGTTAGCAAAGGTAGGCGATTGTAGGGTCAACGTCATTAGTTGAAAGTTGTGATTCTGTTATGCACTACTATGTTATATGCTTTCATATATAATTTAAATCTTGATACGAAATGTGCTCATCTGTAGTATTACTAGTTAAAACTTCTTTTTTTTTTTTTTTTCTAAATACTACTCCACATCTATATATACAATACAATTCCTTTCTTACAACAAAAGTATTCACATTTTTTGTGGTTATTACCGTTCATGTTAGTATTGGTCTTGCCTGCCCCGTTAACATTATGCTGTTCTATAGTATCATCGTCACTCCTCAAACACATAAGTTGGGTGATGTACGCGGCTTAGATTAATCTTCTTGATTAACCTCACTCGGAATGCCTCTTTTGTATACTCAATCTGATTGTATGGCATTATAGTTCTTTAAATGTATTGCACCTTAGGGTTAATGTTATAACCACTTGTCCCGTTTCAAATCATATTGGCTCCCATTTCTTCAACATTTAAAGTCTAGGCAGTTTAAACTTTAGACATGCATAAATCCATATCCTTGGTAACTGGGCATGCCTTATATTAATGTAAGTGCAAGGTTCATCTGTTCCCGGCACTTTTGAGATATGCAGACTAGTACAACCTCCATTTCCTAACACTTCAAGAAAATGCCACAGTGGGAGTGGAGTAATACGCATGGGCCTTGGGAAATGCATATTCACAAATAGTGTTACACATAAGTTCTATAAGTTGGTAGTTGGAGAAGCAGATTTTTATGTTTGATTTGAGAGAATGCCGGCGACCTTTTAACCTTTAGCCAACACTTTCCGGCCAGTCATATGTCAAAGGCCCCTTAGGAAGCGATACCTATTTTGATTAGGGACTGTACATACAAAGTAAACCCCAGCTTTCAGATTGCTAGTATCTCACATAGTTATACATAATGTTAATTTAAAGGCTATAATGGCATACAAATGTTCAGGTAAAAATCGATATCTGTTACTTGGGCATCACTGAGTACGTAAGCTACAGATGGACTTCTTAGCCGTAAACAACAGGGTACCTAGCCTATCTAGACTGGATTCAAAATTATTTACATCAGTACAACTCATTTAGGTTGTTTAAATTAATTTCATCTAAGAGTATGAGCAATGGGGCTAGTATATCATATAACAAATTACATACCGAAGTTTAGAAATTATTGTCAATTTCTACATTAACCACTATTCGTTTGCGGATTTTAGATTGTTATCATTGTTATAGGAATTTTTGATTTAGTGGTTTTTGTGCTGGAAACTGTTTAAACAGTTGTTGTTTAAGGCTAACAGAGCTCACAATATATCGTTGCACAACTATTGTTCTGAAATCCAAGAATAAACATGTAACTATAAACTCACAGAATGTGTTTTATGGATTGTTTGTATCTTAATGTTAAACATCCTAACAATCCAACAGCCTGGAACAAGATATCATTTCCATAATATTAGGCCAAGTGTAGATGTCAAATCGTGGTAAATCACTTCATCTGTCATAACTCATAATAGCCCATTCCTTATTTCTACGGACTTGTATACCCTATATGTTTAAGCTAGTTTTCTGTACCTCTTGTGGCTTTGTTTATTTTCTTTTATTAGTATATGTTGTCAATATTTTGTTGTAGAAGCTCATTCGGAATACAAAGTTAAGCAAACTGCAGAGGTGTCATTAAGTCTGGAACTTAAATAACCATTCCCGGTTTTCCCCTTTGAATATAACAGATGTCCAAATATTAGTTAATCGGCCATTTAAAAGTCTCCTTGGGGAACTGACATGATGACATAAGTAGTTTGAGTCAACTAATACTTGATAAATTCAGGTGTTTTTACTCTAACGGCATTACACATGTTGAACAGGTCGGATGGAAAAGAAATCATGGTGGATAACAGATACCTCAAGGCTAACTACCCGCTCCTGGTAATGCTATCTACTTCTGACACCTACAGCTCTCTTCGAGATACAATAGAGCTGGAAAAATGGGAGGGTTGGGCGGGTTGGGTAAAGAAATTATTGCACGAAATGGGTCAGGTTGGGTTGACTTCAAACAGTCTGTCCGAATTTATAAGTAGTTTTCTTGAACATAGTTGATGGGTCAACATGATTACATGAATATAGTTATAGTACTTGTAGTAACCAATGTATTTGAACAAAAATGATTTAGGTTGTTTTTTGCAATAAAATATACTTTGTGCGACTTTCAACCCGTTCCCCATTAAGCTAATAAATTCTAGTTTACCCGTTCGACGCGTTAGAGATAAAAACACAATATACACCCAGTCACGTATAAACGGGTCAAAGTTGTAACATGTAAGAGCATCATGAATATTCTGCTTTTACTTAATTCATGTTTTTATTGACAATGGCAGTTGATCAATTTCTATGAGCAACATATTCAGTATGCGTCTGAGTGAGCATCAATAACCACCTTGGAACTGTGGATCGGAGTCTATCTCCATTTTCTCAGAGATGCAGCTTTTGGAAACTGTCTTCAAGATGCAGCTTGGCGGTGCAAGCGGTAAATAGTGACGTGTATTGTATAATGTTAATGCATTTTTGCTTCTAAGGTGTCATGGTCAGCTCTAGGAGGCTACATCGTTAGTAAGAGCAATGCTATGCACGTTAGATGCTAGGCTTAGAAGATGGCACATTTCTGGATTGATGTGTGCATGTAATCTCTCGGTTATAGAAGTGTGGACCCTAGTTAATTTTTAATCGAGACCTTAGAAGCTTCGTGTGATTTATATGTTACTATCGGATGAGATCAAAAGGGCCTTTTAAACATGCAGCTGGATGTTCATTCTGATTTCCGCCATTCTGGACCTACTATTGAATCCATTTAATAGTCATGTTGCACAAATCTTAAAAGTCATAAATGTATCACAATTACCAAATCTTCATAGTCAGTGATAATATCGCTCAGCGATAGTCATTAAGTAATGTCAAAGTAAAAAAATGGTGAAAATGACTTTCGATGTATCACCATTGCGCTTGGCATGTGATGTCTTCCAAATAGTTACGTTGCAGGCGAAAGCTATGTGCCTATGTCATACATTTGTTATGTGCAGATGTGCTGCAATCTAGAAAATAAGACATTTTGATTTTCGGGATGCTATATCAAGTGACACTGCTGCTCGCTGGAGCTGATAGGTGATGATAATGACGATAGACCAACTAAACTCTTAGAGAGATGTCATTAAGACGATTCAGAGACTTCTTGTCGTAGTTGGTCTTATAGACGTCTTAAAATGGACAGCTCGTATAAGGTTGGGTCGAATTGTTAATTTTATTTACGGGTTAAAACAAACTAGGTTAACTCACAGACAAGTTTTTGTGTCCATATTTTACGACTTCTAATAAATAACAGATGTGCTAGCCTTTCAAAAATAACTGATGCTAAACATGATTAGAAATACTATATCGATTTGGGAACTCCAAACTCATATACTCTGTGGCTTGTCCATTTTTGCACAGATCATTCTTGTTAGACACAATAATCATCTTTAGGAGGTCGAATGTTTAACATCTCTATCGGAGATGATATATGCAAAAAGTTTAGCAAACCTAATGTTTAACATCTCTGTCGGAGATGGATGGTTGGGTAACCGGCTTCCGGCTTTGGTGAAAAACAAACCATCCATCTTGTCACTTGTAACACGAATGCTGGTCCTTTCACATCATATAGACGTCTCACCAATTCATGGCATAGTTATATTTGTTACATACTTGTACAGTCTACATTGCTTTTTTTGGTCTCCACTAGAATTCTTGGTACATTTTCAGCTTATAAGAAAATGGTTGTCAATGTCATCTTTTATGTTACCATTCATTTTTTGTATTTTTGTCTCGAATTGTCGATGGAATTGAAGTTTCTTAGACGAATAATTTAGTCGTTTGGTACTTCTTTAACCACGACAAAGAGGTCGAGGAGACTCTCGTGATCCACCTTTCAACACAGATAGGAAAGGTATTGATGTAATGGTGTTTTTGAAAATTCTAATAATCACACCAAGGGTTTGTAAGTTGTAAGTCAATGGTGCCTTATGCCATATGAGAATGCTGCCTAGCGATTATAAATCGTGTGTTCAAGTCTTGTCGATAAAATAACACAAACTCTTTTGTGTTTACAAAATTGAGTATTATCCTTACTCGGTGGTAGCTCAATGATGGATAACATGCATGCAGCATTAAACATAGGTCTTGGATTTAAATCATGTCCTAGTGTACGTCTTTTAATCATATTATTACGTGATTTGCTTATATTGGCTATGAGACTCGTAGACGAATGTCCTCAAATGACTGATTTCTCATTTTACGAGTAGGGAAAAAAATAAGTTGTATACATGGTCCTACTTGCAATGTTTACTTGCACTAAATAAAGAACTTTAATTTAAAAGAATGATCTTAACAAAACTCGTGATTATTTTGGGATGTAAGCTTTAATATGTATTAGACGATTACTCGCGTATAGCGGCGGGGTTTATAGTAGTGTTAATTTTGTGTGTGCAGTTTTATTTTTTATGTATATATGAGTGTGTAGTAAGTGATAGTTAAGAAAGTTAGTGGTTTAAATTGTAATTAAGTATATAAATATTTAATAGATAGAATTGTCTTTATAAGTAAATGTATTTTAGTCTAACAACATGACTCATTTTTTAAGTTTTAAATAAATGTATTTTCTTTATATATGTAGTTAGGGGTGGAAACGAGCCGAGCTGCTCGTGAAAAGCTCGGGATCAGATCGATAAAAAGCTTGAACGAGCCGAGCCTAAACAAGCTCGAGCCTAAGTTTGAGCTCATTTAATAATTGAGCTCGAGCCCGACTCTAGGAAGATCGAGTAGGCTCGCGAGCCTAAACGAGCTCTAGAAATACATACGTATATATACTGTATATGCGTATAACCGTGTATAATCGAGCTTAAAAAAAGTAATCAAGCTTGAGCCTTGTGTGATTAACGAGCCAAGCCCCATTTCAACTTTGTTTTGTTTAACACATCATATAAATTAGTCGAGCTCCGAGCTTGTGAAATTTTTCACGAGCCGAGCTCGAGCTCAAAATTTGAGACACGAAACGAGCTCGAGCTTTATATATATAAACGAGCCGAGCTCGAGCTATGACAGGCTTAGACTCGGCTCGATTCGACTCGTTTCCACCCTATAATGTAGTATAAATTATTACAATACTTATTCTTATTATTTTATAATTAGGTATGACTTTTAGAAAATGAAATCATGGCTTGCCCACAACCTCTCTCTTATGGTCACAAATCTAGTAGATTATCTACAACTAGTTATCATATGAAGTCAACTTGAGGATGCATTTGAATTATAGCGATCTTTTATTGACAATAGTGATTACAATTTAATTGAACATTATGTCCCTAAACATCAATCATTAAAACAATAAACGAAAGTCTATAGATGTTAACTGCTCATCTATTAGTTACCAGGGCCGTCCTATTGATTTGGGTGGCCCGGTGCGTAATCACAAATGGGGCCTCCATAAATCACGAAAAGTTAATTATAATAGAAAATAGAAAGTTCTTTGACATTATGCAAAACATTAACAAAAGTCAAATTCTATGCTACCAAAACAAACTACAAATATTTAGAGTGTTACTATAGCACAAATACAGCTTCACTCTACAAAATTAATAGATATATACTAAATTGGGGGCCCCTTAAAAAGGGGGGCCCGGTGCGGTTGCACCACTTGCACACCCTAATCGCCGCCACTGTTAGTTACATGCGTTGCATGTAGTTAATAACGTTTAACAAAGTAAATATATGCACATATATACAAGTAACACTTAATTGCATTGCACAATTTTTCTTGTTTAATTAATTGTAAGGTGTAGTAATATGACATTTCATTATAATATTGTTGCGAGGTCACTGTGCCACGCCTGATAAAGATGTTATAGGGCCAAAAATTCAAGAACAGGAAGAATAACTTTTTCAAATTGTCACATGATAGTCTTAAATATTAAATAAATGCCATGCAAGTAAATATTATATTTTTACTCGTCATTTTGTGAAAACCATCTTTCTTACTTTTCGTATCAAGCCATTAACTAAACCGGGCCCATGTCAATAAAAAACTGATATGATAAAAATTGTGGTGCTAAACCAGACAAGTCGGCTGAGTCTTGTTGAATTAAAACAAGTTAAAACATGAAATACAAAAACCTTTTGTCCATTTTTGATTTTATATTAATGAATGATGATGATTAAGTGAAAGGATATTGGTCCCTTTCTCATTATCTACCTCAACTATGGGCGAAGGCATGTGAGGATCGGGAAGATTCCTAGCCTCTTATGCCTAAATCCGTTAGTATATTTATTTGCGATTTTCTGTGTTAAAGAAAAAATCATCTCGGCCCCCCATCTAATATTTCTTCCGAAAAAAATTTTGTTTCAGCCCTCTCACAAAAAAATTTCTGGCTCCGCCACTACCCCACGCATGAGAGTGAGCAAATGGCAAGGGCCATTCACGCAGGAAACCCCATTGGGGTCAGGGGTGAAGAGCAAAAACAAGAAATGAAAGGTGAAGGTTTTACCTTTCGGTTATCGTGTCAAGTAGTGTCCCTTCTAGTGTTTTATTATTTATTATTTGCTTTTGTGTGTGTGTGGGGTGGGGGTATTTAGTAGGGTATTTTAATAAATAAATAAATGTGATGAAAGGTGAAGTGCGAGATCTAGATGGCAAAAAAAACCCGAGCCTGACGGGGAAATCCGAAACCTGAACTAATTGGGGCGGGGCGGAGCATGCTTATCGGGTTACGGGACGAGTTTGGGGCTTAAATGTGGGTTTTAATCGGGTTTGGGGCGAGAAGCGAGGAATAACACCCCCGCCCCGCCCCTACCGAATAATATATAAATATATACAAATAAATCTATACTTATGTAGTACTTTGTTAGTATTTACGTAATAAAAAAATATTTCTCTAATATTTTTATTTTTTTATTCTTGTAAGATTGCAAAATTATGATCATAGAAACTTTTTAATGTCATATTTTAAGTTGTAATACTTGATGGTATAATTTATCATTATTTATGTATAATACTATCATTTAAAACTTAATAAGACTTGTTTGTAATAGATTATTAATAGGTTTTTAATTCTTCAAATTATTACTAACGGTCTAAAAATTATAATAAATGTAAAATGATGCGGCTTTGGTCGAGAATTGCATCCAAAGTGGACACCCTGATAAAAACCCGATTAGTACGAGGCGGGTCTCGAGGAGCATCTCGCCCCAACAGGGCTCCCCGATTAGATCCCCAATGGGGAACGGAGCAGGTTTTGGAAGAACTTTGGTAATCAAGTTTGGGGATGAAGGAAAGAAAAAGCTGATGTAAAGATAATGAGGAAGATGAAGTGGTGTGAGGGTTGGGACTAGCTTTAGGGAATTTGAGATGGAACTTGTGACCTTATTGAAGCGGATCTGAAAGTTTTTCGCGACTCAAGACATGAGGGCACGTACTGCTATTCATATATTTAGCATGATTAGTTTTGCTATAACTAAGAAGTGAGGGCCCAGATAGTACCTCGGTTTCCTACTAATTTTTTAAATCTCATAAATTTTAATAAAGTGATGTAATAATAATAATAATAATAATAATAATAATAATAATAATAAAATGATCCCTTTAAAAAAATATATAATAATAATAATAATAATAATAATAATAATAATAATAATAATAATAATAATAATAAGTAGGATTAGAGAAAATAATAATAATAATAATAATAATAATAATGTGTGAGCTAAGTAGGATTAGAGAAAACAACAACATAAGGGGCGTTTGGTTGGGGCAATTTCAAGGAAATTGGTAGGATTTATAATTGAAATTGCTTCAACTTTCTTGTTTGTTCACAATAAATATGTGGGCCTATAAAATTTTCATTTCCTTTTCTTGTATTAATTGAGGTAAAAGTGGGGCATTAATAATTCCATCCACATGGGAGACATTTTCATTTCCTTAAAATTTTAAATAGCATCATTTAAATATCTCGAACCAAACGCCCCTTAAATTTATTAATATAGCTGTTTAGAATAGTGTGTGTGTTAAAAATACATTTTGAGCGATTCTTGCTGATTTTTAGCTCATTTAACATTTCTTGTTTTAGCTAGTTTATTTTAAAAGTAAATTGCAAAACCGTTCTTTCCGAATATAAAGTGTTAAACATTTAGGATATGTTTGGCAAAAGTAACTGTTGCTGGAACTCGTGCTGGAGATGAAAATTATAAAAAGTGATTATTTTTATAAGCTACATGAAGTAGCCTTTGGTTTTAAGAGATTATGGAAGATTATTATTATTTTTTTAATCTCTTATAAGTTATGGGTGTTTGGCGAAAGTAATTGTTGCTGGAACTGGAGATGGTGTTGGAGATGGTGCTGGTGCTGGAGATTATAAAAAGAGATTATTTTTATAAGCTACATGAAGTAATCTTTGGTTTTAAGAGATTATGGAAGATTATTTTTTTAAAATCTCTTATAAGTTACGTCTGCCAAACAAAGATTATTTTTTAAGTAACTTATTTTTTGAAAAAATAAGCATAATCTCTCAACAATCTTGTGTGCCAATCTGTTAAACGAAGATTATTTTTTAAGTAGCTTCTTTTTTGATAAAAAAATAAATATTGTTATAATAAGAAACACCTTCGGGAGGTCGCGGTTGATCAAAATACATCATGGTTCTAGAGAGAGAAATGTGAAGAAAAGTGTTTTATTATAAGTGAATAAATAAATGAAGCTTACACAATTTCCCACACCCCTCATAGAGAGTCATGAGGGGTATTTATAGGCTCATCTCATTACAAGGTTGCCCCGTTTACAACATTAGTCCTTGAGGGTGCAACACTAATCATATCTAGTCCAATTCACATGTATGACATTATCTTTATAAAAAGAGCGAGGCTAACAATCTCCCTCCAAGATATCGTCACACGTGAATGGTTATAATGAGACCTATGAATACATAAACAAAGTAAATTACAATAATAATAAACTATGTTGACGTTGTTGAAGTACAGAGTCTCTGTGGTCTAGATATTGAGGATGACTTGAAGTTCTTTCTTACGACAATCTCGGCATTGATCTTTGGCACTGACGGCACTGATCTTTTTCAGCTCTAAACTCCTTATGCATCATCCTTGAAGTTCCTTCTTCCGAATACTTCGGCATTTGATCTTTGTCCATTAAAGGCACTAATCTTTGGAGCTCTGAACTTCGTGTGTTGTAATGATCTAGTTAGGTTATTACTCCCTCCTAACTAGTGAGCCTTTTTCATTTACCTGCTCCCTCCCAAACTGACAACCCTTATGATATATCTTTAATCTTCTAATCACGCAGCGGATAAAGTAGACAAGACACATTGAAATCTTCAAAATGGTTTTGTGGTCGGGAAGCAGCATAGCAACATAACTCACATAAATTTGCATTCAAGTTGGTAATAAGCCCCGATGCACACACACACACTACTTCTCCATACACGATGTTAAGCCCAGTTCTCTCAGTCAATCCAATCACTGAAGGCGAAACACTACTTCTTTTGGCATGTTCTTCTCCTTCCTGATGGTTGCGAGGTATCGGAATCATCATAGTGTAGTGTACTTGATGCAATGTTAAAGCCATGTAAGCATGATTTTGTGAGAATATGTCGGAGAATATGACTCTCTTTATCTACAAACTCATCTCTTTTCTTCAACCTATAAGCGACCTCTTCAAAATCCAACCGGCTAGTAAATGACCACTGTATGGAGACAACCCAATATAACCAATCTGAGAATGAAGTAAACATCTCATAGATATGTGATGAGTTCATAAAAACTCATCATTTTTGTCCTGTTTAAAATACGAAAACAGTTAAAAACACACAGAAATACCACATAAATACTATAAATATCTTTGGATTGTGTTTTTATACGTTTCAGGTGCAAAAGGACTGAAAACAGAAGAAAACGGACAAAGTTTACACAATTTGCAAAATCAGTCCCTGAACTTTCAAGAAATGTCAGAAATGGTCCCTGGGAAAATTATTTTGAAGAAAAGTCAACAACAGTCCCCCAGGAATCAAGAAATGACAAATTTTACCCTTGAAAGTTCAAAATTGCACAAATGGCAAAACAGGTCCCCCAAGTTTCAAAACCTGACAGTTTTAGTCCCTGGAAGTTTATTTTGGAAAGAAAAGTCAATTTTAGTCCTTGGGAATTCACAAAGTATCATAATTAATCCCTGGATGAAAAGTTTGAGAAAATTACATAATTGGTCCCTGAAGTTTGAAAAATGGCAAAAATAGTCCCTGGGTATTTAAAAATGGAAATTTATCAAAATATACCCTTGTACTATTCATAATTGGCAAATCAAGTCCTTTTTGATAACTTTTGGAAAATTACATTTTTAACCCTCAAACTTTGAAAATTGGCAAAAATGGTCCCCGGTTATTTTTATTTTTGGAAAATATTTAATTAATACTTATATTATTCCAAAATATCAAAAATGGTACCTTTTGCATATTTTTGAAATAATTACATAATTAGTCCTTGGAAAATCAGAATTACAAAAATGGTCCTTGGGCTTATACAATTTCAAAATAAAAATAACACTTTCCAAATCCAAAACAAATAACAAAGCCTAGTTTTTTAGTCATGGGCCCAAACCAACACAAGCCCAACCCAACCTTTTAATATCAAAACCAGGAAAGTCTTTGACTTTTGTTGACCCGTCTTCCACCTCCCTACCCTGCAACCTCCTCTCCACCTCCACCTTCCACCTTCACCACCTTAACCCCTCCCTGGCACCTCCTCAACCAAACCCACCCCTTAAGTTAACCTTAGGTGATGCCACGTTTCATCCCCACCATCTCCACCACACCCCTACACATCTGCCTCCCCCTACTACCCTGCAACCTGTCACCAACTTACATCCACCACCCCCTAGCCTCACCTACATGTTCCCTTAACCTCTATAACCAACCAATCACCATTAAACAACCTCACGGCCCCCAATTGGTATTTAATTGATTTTCCCGCCAAAATGGTTAAATGGCCAGGATTGATTTCAATGATCTAATGGTGCTGGGAAAGCTCTGTGGGACCCACAAGAACCTTTTGGGATGCTATAAAAGGAACAAGAAGGGCAGAGGAACAAGGGTAGATAAAATAGAATAGCTTTAGTATAGTTTAGTAGTTGTATTGTAAATTTAAAATTCAGTTTTAATTTCTAGTCTAAAATAGTTGTAATCTGTTTTCTTAATGTAATATCAACCTTGTTTTACCTTAATTTCAAGTTTAATTTACAAAATCCGAATTTATCATTATTAAGTGGAATTGACAACTTCACTTAATTTTGTTAAACTTTTGGTTGTTTTATGTTTCTTTAAGCTCAGTCAAGATTACTTGACAGCTTTTTAAAGCTTTCAACACCTTTACATTTATCCAGCTCATAAAATAGAAAAATATAAAAAAAAAAATACAAATAAATAATAGAAAAAATAAAAAAATCACTCAAGAAGAAGAAGATGGTTGGAGCAGGTTAATTCTGGATTACTTTGGGTTTAGAAGCTTATTGGAAGCTGTAGGAAGTATTTATGGTCCTTGGTTCTATGTCTCAGTTTGGAAAGCAGTTGTAAGCTTAAATTTCCATTTTTGCATGTTTACAGTAGAACCCTTTATAACTGCTTATCTTTGGTTATTTATGTTTAATTAGTGTATCTTGCTTATAATATTGATCAATATTGAGTTCTTGTTTAATATATTTCATTATAACCTTTATTTGTCTTTTAACTACCACAAATAGTGTAATGTGCTTTTCTATGACCTTGTTGTTAATAATGGTTTCTTTAGCTTAATTAACTTCATTAGTGATTAGGTGAACTATTTCAAGTATAAAATCAGTAGAATTAGTAGTAAAATCCAAGGTTGTAGTGTAATCTGCCTAAAGTAGGGGTGTTTGGATTAGACTTGTTAAGTCAGCTTGGTTTGTTTTTTGTAGTTAAATACTGCATATACATCACACCTAAGCCATAATTAGCCTTATTCAACTCATAACTTGTTTTTTTTTAAAGCAAAAGTCAAAGTTTCACTCAAATTATCATAACAGCCTATCTGTTAGGATTTTGAGTATCCATTTCATTACATAAGTTCATAACTTGGTCAACTAGCCTAATGTCACTTCATTATTGCTTAATATAACATAATAAGTAAGTAGGAACCAGTAGAATCTCACATAAGTCAACTTAGCTTAACATCTAAAAAGTCAATTTTTACTTTTGTGCAGAAAAATCCAAAAATTTCCAAGATTTATTGAGAATTTTGTGCTTGGTTTTGGGGCTTGTACTTGTTAGGAATTATAGTCTACCACCTTAGCTGTAGAAATCCATACTCAGTATATTTTTGCAATTTTTTTTAGTTAGTTCCATAAGCCCTCAAACTTACCTGCTGACCACCAAGGTCTGCTGCAAACAGCAGCTACCCATCCACTGCATCACCTTCTGTGGGTCCCACAGGACTCCACAGTGGGCCCCACAAGCCCCCTCTTGGTTCCTAGGACTCCCCCCCTGGTAGGCTCCAAGCTTTGACCAATGCTTTGACCTAAAACCCAGTGGACCCCACCTAAATTTTGCCCTATAGTTTGTCCCAGTTTCTGAGTTCTAACAAGTTCCAAAGTGCTTATTAGTGGCTTATCAGCTTATTTCAAGAGCTTATTTGATCAAATCCTACTCAAACTTGTTCAACTAACTCAGAGGTGCAAACTTTTACCATTGTGGGTCCCACACAAGCTCAGAAGAGCTTATTTGCTTGTTTGGTCAACTGTGGTCAACTGCCTTGGTTCTTAGCTTATACACAGCTTATTATTAAGTTATAAAATTATTGTTTTTATTAAAGTTAGTTATTTTTATGTATAATATAGTTTTGTAAAAGAAAAATCAAGAAAAAAACAATATAAAAATAAGTGATAGTTTCTATTTAATACAATTTAATTTTAATTTTCATTTTTAGATTTTTATTAAGTAAGTTGTGTTTTTTTATATTTTTATTAATTTCCTCTTATATTAAAGTATTTTTAATAATTTTATTAGATTTTTATAATGTCATTTAGTATTTATTAGATTTAATATTAGTTTAATTAATAATTAGTTAATAATTAAGTTATAATTAGCATAATTAATTTTTATAAGGTAACACCTAGTTTTTATATTTTTTCTAGCTTTTATAAGTTATAAAATAGTTTTATAATTTTTTTTCATAATTTTCTAAGTTAGTTTAGTATTATTTGTAATTTAAAATAGTTTAATTAGTATAATTAATATTAATAGTTTTTAATTAATAAAAAGTTCATAAAAAGACAAAAACATTTATTTTTATTTTTTATACTTTCTTCAAGTTCATTTTAAGTTTTAGAAATTATTTTTATAAATTTTTAGTTTAATTTGTAGTATTTATAATTTTTAGTTTGATATAAATTAGCTTTAATTAAATAGTTAAATAAGTTTTTAATTAAATAATTAATAATAAATAATAAAATAATCTAAAAAATAGTTTTCTTTTTAATTAAATTTTATTTTAAGTTTAAGTTTATAGAATTTTTATTTTTAACCCCTGTAGTTTATTTTTCTTAAAACTAACCTTTTTCTCAGCACGCAATCGCGTCTGATTTTAAATTGGTCTACGTTTTAGATATCTAGCTTTCACGTAATCATTCCATTAGTTTATTTAAGTTATTTTAAGTTATAAAACCCTAGTGTAATCACACACATACACTCACACCTTTTCCTGTTCAAAACCACTCGATCACGAATTCGTTTTATTACAGATTTCACGCCTCGTTGGGATAAACGACCCGGGGAAACACTATATTCCACGGAAGCATTAGTCTAAGCTATCTTTGACTTATTGACCTTCGTCAATAATAATCTGACGGTTCAGCACTGATCAATATGTGACTTAATCTTGTACGAAAGTGTGACTAAGAACCTATCCTGAGCACTACAACGTAACTCCTTAAAGCATAGGTAGTATCATATACCCAAACCAACAAACAGTATATGAAATATCCACCTCTTGGACTCTCCACAACTTTGTGTGACACTGAGTACTACAATGTAACTCCTTAAAGTGATAGCTATAGCCCGTGAATACTATAATGTAACTCCTTACATCGGGTATAACTAGATAATCCAAGTCTTAATCACTATCATTACCAATGAATGCACAATCAAGTATCTTCGAAAGTCATGCATCCATCCACCCCTAGACTTTGAGATAAATAAGTACACATGCCCTTGAATTAAATGAACTTGAAACCCAGATAAGTGATAAAAAATTATTCCCATAGTCACAAAAATCTGATACTAGCCGTTGTCATTTGATTGTGATTCTTGATCAGGATCTTTTAAGCTATACGTGGTGTGTGTTTTGGTGTGATGGGTGAGTTTGTTACATTCCCTAATTCTTTATATATACCCCCTGTTCCGCGGATCGAAAACAAGGGTTTTGTATGTTAGGTTTTCAACGAAACCTTGAGAAACTCAAAAGAATTTCATTCCTTGAAGCTCGGTAAACTTACTCTATAAGTCACAAACCTTACTCAATAAACCCACTTATTAGATGAACCCACTTACTCGATAAGCCCAGTTAATCGATAAGCCCAGTTACTCGATAAAACTTTAGTGGGCTTACTCGATAAAACACAATTGGGCTTACTCGATATACGTATCCTTGCATGATAACCAATACTCGATAATGTGACCAAATATTTCTTATTCGATACACTAAGTCCTCGATAGCCTTAATCCTTACTCGATAACCTAGGTTCAACTAAGCAGAGTTTCCCTTTGTAAGTATACGAATCAAATCCTAACTCGATACACGATAAGGAGAAAGGCTAACTCGCCAAAGAAATGTACTTACTCGATAGGGCTAAGCTTACTCGATGAAACAGCCTGTTACACGATGTGTTACTCGATAAAAGCAACACTTAGCCGATAAAATTAGTACCTTACTCGATAAACAAGTGTGCTTACACGATATCTTAGCATCCTTACTCGATAACCCGAGAAATTCGCTATCCTTACTCGATAAATGACACTTCTTACTCAATAAAATGTACTTTTTTCGAGAAAAGCGCACCAAAAACACGATTTTACACCACAAAAACCCCACGATTCGCCCCTGGTTAGCTCTGATGCCACTTGTTATAACCAAGAAACACCTTCCGGAGGTCGCGGTTGATCAAAATACATCATGGTTCTAGAGAGAGAAAGGTGAAGAAAAGTGTTTTATTGAAATGAATAAATGAAATGAAGCTTACACAATTTCCCACACCCCTCATGGAGAGTCATGAGGGGTATTTATAGGCTCATCTCACTACAAGGTTGCCCCGTTTACTACATTAGTCCCTGAGGGTGCAACAGTAATCATATCTAGTCCAATTCACATGTGTGATGTTATCTTTATAAAAAGAGCGAGGTTAACAAATATAATCTATCAACAATTTTGTATGCCAAATATACCCTAACCTTTTAAAGATGTAGCTCCTAACAAGAATAATTAGTGTTAAATTGAACAAGCCACATGAATATCTACTCTTTTCAAAATGAGCCATTTCACTCAAAGAAGACAAATCATATACCCCAAATTGACTTATTTATAGGAAAATAAGTGAACTTACCCCCCATTAAATTAAAAGATGTCCAACCTACCCATATAAAATTATATATATACTCATTCCACATTATACTGCAGTCTATGGTGTATCACTAAAGCTTAGATCCCTTGTTTGAGCAAAAATAAAATGGCAACCAGCGGCCCATCACCACTTGTTCCTTTCCTTATGCTTAACATTTTTGCTATCATAATTTTCAGCCCTATGGTGGAAAACTTGATGCTGATTCCTTTCTTATTGATGCTTCTGATATACTTCATTTTCGCCTTATTTCCCTTCCGCGATTCATCTCTGGGTTCATATCAGTATGGAGATGTTGCTACACATGAAGGCGAGTCGGGCTATGGATTTGGAACGTTTCTTTTGGTCATCATATGCCTTATTTTGTGCCAAGTTATATAAACGTACTTGTTTTCATATTGTAATAGTTATCAAGGAGTGTTAAATATAGCTTGATAACATTTGATATGAGTTCGAGAGCACGTTGAACTAACATGTAAGTGCTTAATTAGCCCAACCGGCGCGCTGTCGGTAAGTGCATGTAATTTGTAATTATATAGACTTCTTTGTGCTTGTATATTGTAATCAAGTGTTTTGGCTAAATGTTGTCATGATCAGTTTGTACACCAAGGGTGACATACTTTTTTTCTGCTTAACTTTTGCATATAATGGTAACCTTTTTTTAAAGGAAAAGCCATGAAACTTACTTTACTCTTAGGTAAAATGGGTTAAGATCCAACATCCTGATGGCTTTATGAAAATTTCAAATAATGGATCCCATAACACACACTCTTATTATTTCTCTTATTAGCAAATTTCATGCAGTTTTAGGAATTGATAAAAGTAGCTCTTAAAGTTATGTTTATTAATTATTAATACAAGTAACTAGTGCACGAAAGGGCTTGTGTCCAAATGGTACCTCTTGTGTGTGAGAAGCTCCCCAACCAAACGATTGTGGGTTCAAGTTCTGCTTAGGACATGTGAGATAGTATGTGGTGTGTATTTCGTGAGATAGTTGTTCTAAAAACACAAATCGGTAACTAATGCATGTTTGAACACTCTACAACTCACATGGTTATCTTTGTTTACCGATAGTTTTTTTAGGTAACTTGGTATGGTAAATACTTGAGCGACACTAATGCTTGACAGACAAATTGCTAAGTTTCAATAAGGTAAGTTGGGATGGCTATCTCTGCAATAAAAGCATTCACGATGGTGAAACTTTTCAATAAGTTTATAACATGTCAAATCACCAACTTATAAAACTTTTCATGCTATGAACTTTTTTTTGGTGAAATAGTGAATGTATATTAACTATCAACACATATATCTTTACAAACAAATTGCACATACAAATCTTAGATCAGATAAGCAGAACAAATAAGAGAACAAACATTCCATTCTATACTGCTAGCCATGCTGGAACAATAAAGAATTCCAACTAACCATATTCACCTGAAATTCACCAATGCATATTACCTAATGAGTAATGACTACATTTCCTACTAGCTCTACAATCTACATCATTTAGCATCTACCTCACACCAAACAATGAAGACATAGAACTAGAAGTCATCATCATAGGCATATGCTCCATATGTCTTATTTGGAGAGTCAAAAGTGATAGACTACATTTCCAAACACTGTGATATAAATTGAAATAAACACAATGTCTGGCATCACCAAACACTTAAATATGAGCTATATATCAAGTATAAGAAATAAACACAATGTCTAGCATCATCAAACACTAAAGACCACAACAAAATGATTTTCCATCCATGGCAAAAACCTTTTACAACTATATGAACGTTCAACCATAACACATATGCATTAGATAATGAAGGAATCTATGATTTTGGACCTCTTCATGTCACATAGATATAAACTAGAAGCTCATTATGGTTGAAGCAAAATATAAACCTTTACATGTGTTTTAAACTTTTTCATAAACCCCTCATTGTCGATTCCTAAGGTAAATTATTTAATTGTATCCGAGTTGTAGATAATTTAATTGCAGTACTCAAAGTCTTTTGACCTAATGGTATCTCAGTGTGCACATCAGAGAAATTAAAGTTATGGACTAAAATTTTTGTTAAAAAAAAATATTACAATTTGCTACAGAGATTGATAGCTCATATTTAAGACTATAACTCATATTTAAGACTAGCATTTGGTATAAAGTGCAATGGCAAGTTAAAATTCATGTCCATTGAAAAAAGGAGTTTCCTTATAAAATCATGCATTAAGAGGTGACTGGTACACCAAGCAATCATTTTCATATGGTACAACATAAATGACTAAGCTGTAGTTTTTAACACCAATAATGATTATATAAAAAGTTAACTCACATTAATAAATTAATAAGATATGAATATGAGTAAATAAAGAGTCTCAAACCGCCTAACCAATCAATAATAATGGTTTGGACAATCATACCAAGGTTATTATTTGATCAAAAATTAATGACGATAATGTGATCCTTAGCCACTAATATGAGTCATATAATTGCATTATATTATAGCCCTACTTAACTTTTAAGGAGTAGCTTTCATTTTGTGCTTGCAGTAGTTGACTTTCCTTGATGCAACTCATTTCAGGTAGGAGAAGCTCATTAGAAATAATCAATTACCAAACAATAACACAATGCGTTATAAATCGATGTGATCAACTATGATCAACGGGTAGGACTAGATCGAGATCTTAATATCTAGTATGCAACTATTTCAATTCTACGTCCATTGAACCTTAGCTACGGATTATAACCATAAAACCTAGTTACGACTCGTTAGAGCCCATAAAAAAAAAAAAAAAAAAAAAAAAAAAAAAAAAAAAAAAAAAAAAAAAAAAAATCTCAGATTATTGCAGATCTATACTGATATGCATCATTTCGAATACCGCTTCATGCATGTCATCGTATGATATTGATATAACTTAAAACTTATTCAGGTCGTCAACAATTCCAAGTCACGCTTAATCATATCTAATCTAGATTATATTAAACATTATCAACTAAATCCGACTCGATTCAACATTTTTTATATGAATGGATTGATTTTGTTGCCATATTCAATCTAAATGTAAGCTGAGCTGATTGTCTCATTCAAAGATTCTTTAGTGATCAGAGTCTTGTAGTAGAGTGTATGGCATGAACCCAATGACAACATTTAAAAATTGGCCAACCCGACATGTGTGCACATGTATAGATTCTTATGTACTAATTCTAATTAATAATAGTACATGTGCCACTATTATAAAGCATGAGGGCCTTATTCAATGTTACACTACAGTATAATTTTATAAAAAAATTACATGTCATCTGCTATATGTATGCAAAATTGACCCATATGTGGTTTGATGGATCCTTAAACTTCAAAATATGGGTAGTACTGTAGTAGTTAAAGTAGTAACAAAACTTTTTACTTATCTAATATATAATCTAGAGTTTTGCTTAAAAAAAAAAAAAAAAAAAAAAAAGTTGTAATAGTATGATTGGTATATTTTGCTATAATTTATATCTCTTCTCTTTGATTAAGACGATCAAACCATGACGACTCATTTGTGAATATTTTTGTGAATGTTTTTTTGTAGGTGTAAAGCTCATAATATTTGCAAGGGCAACTGTTCAAAACCCAAAAAATGTTTGAGGTTGTTTTGAGAGGGAAAGAACAAATACTTGGTAGTTTATTATTGTGAGACCTTTGTTTTATTTTAAATAAAATATTTACTCACAACAATCTCAACATGATGGGTCATTATCATTTTGAATATTAGAGAATCCTATCTCCTATCATTTGAAATTTTCAGAGTAAGTTTATTACAAGTATTGTTGTAATAGAAATATACAAACACGTAACCCACTACAACACAACTGGGCTAATGCAACGATCAAAATCCGTTGCAAATCTGTTGCAAAGGGCTATTTGCAACGAAATTTGACTGTTGCATAAAGGCTCCATGAAAATTTCTTTTGCAACGGCCTTGCAACAGAAGAAAAGTTGTTGGAATTTAGGGACTTTTGTGCAAAAAAGAGATTTTGCAACGAAATCATTTTTGCAACGGTATTTAAGAACAAATTTGCAACGAGTTTTGCAACCGTAATTTTGCAATGATTGGCAAGACTAAAATTTGCAACGGAACTTTTTTCTTGCAAACACATTTAAAAAATTGGTTCCAAACATAAATCGAATAATCTAAAACCAAATATTTCCAAATACATAAATCATACCCAAATAATATTCATATAAAAACTGAAATGTCAAATTACAAAATCACGAAGGTTCCAAATCCAACAGTATGTACACGTTCTATTATAATAAGTGCATCTAACACGAAGGTACCAAATCCAACCAAGTCTTTACTAGGGAAGGAAAAGTGGGAAGTTGATGCGTATAGAGTGCACACGTCTTAACAAACTTCACATCCATTTCCTTCTTCATTTCTTCCTTCATTTCTTTATTCATAGTCAACTCTTGACAATGAAGTTTCTATCCATACTACTTATTATGCTCCACGTGCCTTTACAACACTTCAACCTGAAAAAAACATAAAGAGGTAAGAACACTTACATAATGCTCTTGTGACATGCCAAAGAGCCATAACATCTCAGCAGCCCGAGCCGTGTTTGTGCCCAATCCGCCTGCCCAAATTGACCCGTCTACTCCCGAGTGACCCTCCCACCATCAATTGTTGATCCCTGAAAGTGCATGATATTGTTACACGCCATGTCATGCTAAAATTTATCAAATACAGTTAATGTTCTTGCTCAAGTACTAACCAAATTAAATCCGCATATCAATTGACGATATTGTTTAAAAAATGGAAACTTACAAAGTTGATTCAGCAAGCAGAAATTATAGCAAATGAAACAATATCAATCAATGTTCACACCTTTGTAGTAGTCACCTTTGTTTTATTGAACTGGTACAACCCATTCTTAACCTGGATGAGGTTAACTACAAAATTCGTTGTCGCGCATAGAGACGGAACCAAAGTGTTCCCGTGGGTGCCCGGGACCCCTATAAAATTTTACGATGTAGTGTTAATTTTTTTTTAAAAACATCAATTTTTCCTAAACGCATCTTAAATGCACCCGGTCCATCAAAATGTGTTTCTATATTACGGTTCAAAAATATTTGTACACCCAGTTATATTTGGTCCTTGGCCACGCACTGTCAAGTGTCAACCAGGATAAAATAATAATAATATTTGCATTTCTGTGATCCAACGTGATATTTATTTCCAACTTAACTCAACTTTATGGTATATTGTTATAAATAGAAATTCTTTATGTTGAAAGTAGGTGGGTTTTTAAAAGAAATGTAAGAAGAAAAAATTTGAATATTAATGTTGTAATTTTAGTAAAATGAATGTAAAAATAAAAGTGAAAAAGAAAATTTATGTTGAAAGTAAGTTTGTAAAAAAAAGTGAATCATTGAATAACATGTTCAATTGGTTCACAGGGATTCGTGATAAGGGAAAGAGGGTTGGTAGAAGGATGAAGGGAGTTTTTTTTTAAGGAAAGAGAGAATTCTTTGGAGAAATAACAGGTTCATTAGAGAAGAGATAATGTTAGTTTTTGCATATATTTAATGTAAAATTATATTGCAAATTAATTATGAATTAATTACTAATTATTACGAAGTTTCATAGTTTATTATGAAAAATTCTTAAAAAAATTTGAAAAGTATATCGAATTGGATATTAAATTAAAGAGCATTAAATAATACATTAGTTGGCATAATTTGTTCGAATCAATGCTCTTTCACATAGGAAATGATTGAGAGACCTAAATGTGTGACTAATTTTGTGCTTACATGCACGTGGTACTAATAGGTTTGTGAAAAAGTGTGTCCCTGTGCTGTCACCAATAGAATGTTGGCACATGGGTT
>JARVZY010006489.1:0-5000 GCA_030686995.1 Artemisia argyi
TTACTTTTCTAACATTTCTAGGACCAACTAATTCATTCGGGCGAGACATCTTACGAGGTCATGATGCGCCCATTCCTATGGCCATTCCTTTAATACTTCTGGCTCTCGGGAGTCTCTTTGTAGGATACTTGGCCAAAGTGTGACCTGTTAGCCCATAAGTAAGTACTGTGACGAAGCGGCTGTTGCTCACCCGACACGATTGTACGAGGTCACAATTCACCCAACACGATCATCCGGGGTGAACAAGAATTGGGGATCGGATGCGGGCGAAATTCCCGCCAATGGCTGAGATGTTCAGTCGACTCCCTCCCCCTTTGTGGGGTCCGGACCCCTACGAGGTGAGCAGAAAAGGGAGGAGGAAAGAGGCCCTGGCGAACCGTCATAATTAGTGAACAAGTGTAAGCTTCGCTGCCCGACAGTATGGAGTACTGACCACACCGAGGGACAGGCCCTGAAGCGAAGGACGGGAACGAGCGGAATCAATGTGTTCCAATTTCTGGCCTTGCACCGACCATCCAATGGACCATGGACTAAACGGCCACTGCCTGAAAGGACTATGTCCATGGGACCGCCGCCCCCCCACAAGGTACATCTCGCGCCTATGGGCCGCTATAACTATCCAAGAATACACTCGAAACTGGAAGGATAAAAAAACCCACCCGGTGGACTGCCGAGCTACAAGTCCTACGAGACAGGAGCGGGATTCTCTAAAAAGCCAAGGTCGTGGGTGGCCAAGAGGGCCTACTTGGAGACTTGGGATCTCAGCAGGAAATGCGAAGGTTGCTTAAAGCCGGCCGGCCGATAGGCGAAAGAGAAGAAACTAGTTCTGATCTGAGTAGGCTCATACATTAATAGGGAATACCCTAACCCTGGGAACCGGGGCCTGGCTATCCTTCGTTTGCGGTCGACGTTCCGGCAAAGTGTGTCCGTCGACAGCTGAATGTTTCGATCTGGTTCGATTCATGGTCTCATCTTATAATACCTAAGGAGCTAATGAAAGTCTTTTAGTCAAATTAAACTGTCTCAATTCCCGGCAATCGCACAAAAAATCTACTTCCTTTTTGATTTCCTTCTTGATCAATGACAACTGAAGCATTGTAATCATATCCTAAAAGGCCCTATTCTATAAGCACAGGTATTTACTAGGACTGCTACGTGGGGTAAGCTAGCGAAGTTCTTTCTTTCACGGTGCCTATCTTGATTCTTAAACAACCTCTACCGTCCGGTCGGAGTCAGCTTCGCTCCTTTATTCGTACATCTCTTTCTCGAATGGAAATTTCCCAATAGTCAAGGTAGGACGAAGAATAACATTAGTGGGTATAAGGAGAAGCTGTAGGAGAAGGAGTGTAATCAATATTGAATGAAGTTTATGTAGACTGAAAGCTTAGTAAACTAGCCCAATTATTCATGTAACTAGTTAAAGAAGAGAAAGAGCTAGCAGAATCGTCTTTGCAGCGTAAACTCCTGCTAAATGAATGCCTTTGCTTTGGCTTTGAAAGTCTTTCTTTCCTTGCGCAAACAATTGGTTGTGCTATTGGAAATCCCCTACTCTCGTCGAAGGAAGAGGTTTTTCCATGCTTCTTCTGCCCACCAATCTGGTCTTGCAGGAGTGGTGCTTTGAGAAAGAAGTTACCTTGGCTAATCAAACAGTCTCTGCAATGCCTTATTTCCGCTTAATATCTTATTCACTAAGCACTGCTTATCCTCTTCATTCTCCCTAGTGTTAGATTCAGAATTGCTACGAGGAAAGAAAGTTTCCCTTCCTTGATCCCTTTGCTTGTTTACCAGACAAGAAGGATTAGACTTTATACCATACCACAAATGGACTATAGCAAAGAGCCAATGCCTGCTACTCTTCGGCTGCCATAAAGCGAGGGGCTAACCGGGTATTAACTCCTCCCGTCCCGCTACGCTTCTTCCTTCCCACTGTAAAGGGAATCAAAGGATACCCGTTCGTAAGCTTTCCCAGAGCTTCCTTCACTCACTAACAATCCTAATCCACTTAGTCGATTAGCTGCTGGTCGTTCACTTAGCTTAGTGTTAGGGTTTTGAGGCTAGCCCCTTGTTCCCTTAGTGCTTAGACCTTAGCCTACTAGCTAATCGATTAACTACAATCCCACTTCAAAGCAAGAAATCTCAATACTCTTCCAGGTGGTGGACCCAAAGCAAGCTTCATCCATATAACCTTAAGCGGGATAGGTGGGAGTAGAGACAGTGGATCTAATTTCCCTAGCATTATCCTACCGACCCATACCTTTCTCGACCGAAGCCATAAGTAGTAGTTTAACGCTTGATCGAAGCGGCAGTTACCAGGAAAGAAGATCTGAATTGGGCTCGGGGTCACGTATAATAAGATCCGAAATCTCTACTGGTTGTTTCGATCCACTAAGTCACGAGTACAAACGTGGCTTTCTATCTTCCATACCAGCTCATCCTTCAAAACCTCTAACCCTTGCAAGATGCTCTTCCAAGATTGAGAAGTCGCCTATCCAACTAGCGGAACAGCCCTGACATTTCTTCAATGCATCTCCTTTCGGATTCTTCTATGTCAACCTAGCATTTCGAAACGAACAACTCCAGCCAAACTAGCAATTGGACAGGTCCCAGCTTACTAAGTAAATCGGCTACATTCTCCCGGAAATAAAGAGGGATGCCGGATGTAGAACCCGCTATCGAAGAAGACAACTCCCATCTAGGTCAATGGAAGTCAATCGATCTCGAAAACAGAGAAGAAAGCAGCATCCCGCTCAATGCAAGTAGGGAGAACCCGTTCTTTATCTTGTTTCATCCGCAAATGTGGCAAACGGTGGTCTTATCCTCTTTTACTTATACAAACAAGATATCTGCTAAAGTAAAGGCGAGTAAATAAAGTCAATAAGCAAAAAATCTTTATGAAAGCAAGTCCCATCGAGTGGAGTCAAGGCATGCCTTAAGGTAGCGACTTACTTTTTCAGGTGAGATGGTTCAATAGTAGATTAGATAAAGGCTCTTGCTACTTCCCACGGGGGGAGGAAAGTCAATAGCGTAGATAAGGAAGTGGCTATTCTTGTTTGTTCATGACTCCGCTGCGCTCCTATTTCATGGAATAAGCGCCTTTTCTCTTACAGATAAAAGAAATGGATTTCTTCCGGCTAGCTCGAAGGGAAGGAAAGAGCGCTATAAGAGAAAGAGTGCCTCGAGAATCTTTTTTATTTTTACTGAAAGCAGAGGAAGCATTCGATGCATCATAAAAAAAAAGTGCAGCTGCCAGAGCCCCTTACCAGCGGGGGTCCCGAGATATTCTATGATCAAAGGCTTTGTGGTTGTCACAAACTGGATTCGAACCAGCACCTCTGGGAGCAAAAGACAGGCCCAGCGAACTACCATTCATTCTGATCGCGACTTTGTTTACCCGGTTCCCCTCGCGGCTAAAGGGTACATCCGGGTCCGGTCGCATGGACCTACTTACCTTGCTTGTAGACCAGCTGCAGAGCTAACCCTTGTTCTATTGGTTTGATGCTACCAAGACGATATATCACTAGATCGATCGGTATCTTTACAAATTTGATAAAGCTTTCGTCTCAATTCATACTTAGCCGCGAGCAATCTACGTTTGTGATCTCGTATATTTTGCTTCTCCGACATCTTACTGACTTTCCCCCTCATCTTTTTGAAAAAAGCCGCTCCACGGTGGTAAAGTCTCATCTTGTGTGTTGGCCGAAGTTACAATAGTGACATTGAACCCTCGAATATGTTCGAAGATCTCGAAATGATCTTCCAGTTCCGGGGAGAATTCGCAAAACTCCATTTCCATCAAGAATTGAATGGACTTTTCCCGTATTTCGACCGGAAAATCTAACAGAGACATTACTGCGGAGATTCTTACCAAAAAATGAGACATTCCATGCCCTCGGAGAGTGCTTTGCCGTGCTAGGTCACTTACATATCCTTTTTTGTCTTTATTTGACCCCAAGAATGGATTGGATTCGAAACGACTTTCCTGTCGAAGCCCTTTGTGTCTGTATTAATTTTCTGACCGCACGGAATCTCCATAGCCAATTTCCATTTTTTATTATGAAATCAGAAGGTGCTGCCTTTGGTACTACTCTTATTTTACACGATCCAGGAACTTCCATAACGTTGGCGTGATTCGGTTTGAGCAACGGATCCTGACGTGATACATCTTCGTAATGAAAATTGAGTGTAAACATGATTTTTTTTTTTTATTCCCAGTATCGATAGAATGAGCACTGTGAACTATCTGCTTCAAAAAGATAATTGTAAAAACATCAGAGCAATATATCGTAGTGTAGAACATATTTGAAGTAATGGGGATCACATTAGTAGGAATATAGGCCAGTCTCCAGCTTCTATCCTTTTCTTTTCCGCTGGCATCTCGCATTCACGCCCCCGTTTGACTGCTGCTGTTAGAACACCACAATATTCGTCCTTTTGGGCTTAATGCTCTCAATGGTGAATTGATCATTTCGATATCCTTCCTCTTCTTATGAGAAGACAGAATGGAATAAAAGTAATGAAACCTGCGATGGCTACTGAATAACCCTCCTTTTACCTTTATCAATAAAAAAGCCTTTGACCCGTTCGCCAAATCTTGTTCAGTTCCATCCAAGCTCGGTTTTGTGTGAATCTTCGTGGAAGAAGAAGAAGCGGTTCACCAGCCACTACAGGATCCCACCTTATTCTCAAACCTGGTGGCTCGGTTGATTGGAACTCCTTTAGGCTCATCCTGCATACTCATTCTGGCGGTCGCAAGTCCTGCATCCACAAGAACATTTCTTCCTTTAAGCGTAAAACTTCAGATTTTAAGGCCTTTCCATTGCATCAAAAAAAACTTGAATTAGATCTACGAAATGATCGACTCAAATAGGATGGTCATCATAAGCTATTTCTTTTCCTCCTCTTCCAGTTCTATTAATCAAAAGGCCATCATGGACCAAGATCCAAAGGGATCAATCTTTTACACCGATGTATCGTACTCTCTCGACCAGGTCATCATAAGA
>JARVZY010006489.1:7500-12500 GCA_030686995.1 Artemisia argyi
CGGTATCTGCTTTTGACTGATAGAAAGCATCCCTCTTTTGTCCCTCCTGACCGAACCCGCCAAAAAACAAAAATATAAATAGAGAAAGTTTTGATTGCCGGGAGAGTTGCGTCGGAGACATCTTTATCTGAGGAGGAGGCTTTGTCGTCCGGCTCCTCATAAATGATGTTAGGATGGGCCGGCCCATCCTCGGAATCCTAAAAAAAAAGAGAGGGAACAGAATCACTTTCTTTCAGTGACATATCTAATCAGACTGAATAGGATTTTAAGAGCTGTCACGATCATTCACATCTATTTCAGTAGGCAGGAAGGGCGCGGAAGCTACCGTTTCTAGAATGCAAGCAAGCTAGCGACTCTCCTAGTAGCGAAGGAAAGGGGCATTCGGGAAGCGACTAGTCGCTTCTGGCGAAGCTTCTAGAAGGCCGACCACTACATAGAGAGATCCATATACCAGTCATGAGCGATAGCGAAGCCTAGAGAGGCGTAAGCAGTAGCTTCTAGGGCGAAGCCGAGCCACTAGTGGAGTGGCCAAGGAGGCCTACTATACCGATACTGGATTAGTAACCGGTGAAATCCCCAAATCAAAATTTCAGTGAACTATTGAAGCTATCAGTGTGATTGATCAGACAAGTACCAAGGCTTTCGGTAGACTTCTTTTATTTCCTAATTTGCTTGCGACAAGTCCTAGCATTAGTATGAGTTCGTTGACCGCGTAAGGGTGATCCATCTTGATGACGAATTCCACGATAACAAGAAATAGAAATTAATCGTTCGATGTCTGCTCGTTCTCCCCTCTTCAATTCCCAATGAACAACATGATCTTGACCTATCATTTGTTCAATTTGGTCGATCTGATACTTAGTTAATTCTTTTATCTTTATGTTCCCACTGATACCTAATCGATAACGAACCAGAATGGCTTTTTTAGGCCCAATTCCATCTATTTTTGTTGAGGCAATTCTGACTTGTTCATCGGCAACTGATCTAGCTCCTGAAATATATAACATTCTTGATCCTTCCTTTTACTAGTCTTCTCGGCTGGAATCAAAAAAGATTCTCCGCTCTGCTCCTACTCCTTCTTCTCCTTTAGGATAGGGTCGTCGTTGGTCCTTTTTTGCACTAAAAAACTAGTCAGAGCAACTAACTGTCTACGTACGAAATTTACGGAACAGGAATAAGAAACCAGGCGGGATAAAAGAAGAGCGAGGTATAGTGAGAAAGCTCACCCCTGCCTTTAGACGATAAAGCCTTCTTTTACATCCCATCCCCTAGACAAATCAATAGGAAATGCTACAAGCCATTGTTGTTCTTTTGACGATGAACCACTCCGGTACAACAAGCTAAAGTGACCTCTACGCTTCGTCCCCGGTGCGTAGGGCCGATCCCCGTGTGCTAGAGGGAGGACCTGTTTGTGTTAAGCATATAGTTGGTTCTTGTCTTGTTTAGGCATTTGGGTCCTTCCTCTCGACAAAACAGAAAGTCTCATTTACTTACGGAATCTCAAATCTCTCTCGCTTCTTCGCTTGTTCCTGTTCGTCTATTCGGGACGGGGCAGGCAGCCCACATACATGAAGAGAAGAATAGAGAGGGGGTTATCCTGCTTAAACTTTACTACTGGAAATTGGGAAGGGCTATAAGTAGGCCGTTTGTTATTGCTATAAGGGCTGCTCGCCTTTATACGGCTTGGCTTCGCTATCGCTTCTATGTAGTGTAGTGGTCGACCTAAAAAGTAGTATTCCTGCCATGCCTATTATCCAGTGCTAGAAGCTTCGCCAGAAGCAAGCAAGACGAGGTCGCTCTGCTTCGTAGACAAGGCTCGTTCCGTACTTTACTTACGAGCTCGTGTAGTACTCGCCCCTATCTCTTCTCTAAAGGGGCGCACACTCGCTGTCTACTAAATGAGCTCACGAAGCGATCTGGGAGCGAAGCCTTAAATTGAGTTGCTTCCCCCCTTTTCTTTTCCCTCACCCTACCCTTTCATTTCCGCTTAAGCTTCCCCGGTTTGGGGGATTAATTGATTGGATACCCGAGAACCATAATCTTTCCTAGGAACAGCTTCTACGACGATAGATAGGGGTCAGGTTTGTTTGGCATCTATGCCCCCTGCCCTCCAAACAGTATGGGAGCCTTTCAGCTCGTACTGCTCACGCTCCTAGATCTTCACGTCACCTCCTCCACCATAGTGTGAGCTGGGAGCTGCTCCGAAAGGCGAGGCCTACTTAAATAAGTAATGAGCTTTCAACAACGTTAACAACACTACGAAAAAAGTAAACTATGGTTGCCCACTGATATGATCATAGATGAAATCCAACCCCTTCTCTGCTCCTTTCCTGACCCTTTCCTTCGCTACTAGGAGAGTCGCTAGCTTGCTTCATTATATTCTATAAGCGGAGCGACTTGTCGAGTCTACGAAGCTTCGTAGTTGCTTCCCCCCTCCCCCCTTTCTTTTGCCCCGCCATGCCACTAGATCCATAATGACCGGCGAGTCGGAACATGTATGAATATAACCACGCGGAGCGCCGTACCGGCCTATCGAAGCGAAGAAAGAGATCGTTGAGCCTATTTAGCCGAGCGGAACCCTTTATAAATAATAAATATAGATATATATAAAATAATAAGCTAAGGGGGCTGGGAATCGCAAGAATTTAAAAGTCCTCCATTGAATGGGATGAGAAAGACAGGTTCGGAAATGGCCGGATTAGCAGGAGGAAGGGCGGCCCCACCCTGAAACAAAGGTGTACGTACATAAATAAAGAGACTGTTTATGGCCTTGATAGGGCTCCTTCCCATCTATCTTGACCGGGAAGAGGGGGGAGGCTCTTGCGGGAGCCCTGCCCGCCCTTCTCTATTCTATTTTGAGGATCCCTCTGAGGAGGCTTTCCGGACTCGTAAAAGACGGCTAGGAACAAGAATAGGGTCAGTAGTCTCTGCCGTTGCAGGTCCTTCTACTTCCGCTGAGATGGCCCTCTTTTTTGTTTTGTTTGTTCACCGCGGCACGAAATCATGAAGAAGCTGGAATAACTCAGAAAGAGAGTGGCGCCTAGCCGTTGAGAGCGTCTGTTGTCTTTGTAGAGGAACAGTACGATCTTGGACTGGCCCCCTTCGCATGACCTAGAAAGAAAAAGAAGTCCGTGCTACTATAAGGCCTCTAAACTCCTCCCTCAGGACACTGTTGCGTTGCCCATGGGGACGGGCTAGCCCCGACTTCCATAGGTCCTTGGTTCGACCTCCTAATGAGAATTGAGGTCCTTGCGCGGGCGTCTCATCCCTAAGACTTGTTTGCTCTGTATGGAGTGCCCCGTGGTTCCTCGAGTGCCAGCCGCAGAGAGGAATGCCATCAACTAGGGCGCTATTGGCCACTAACCACTCGCTCGCCGGACGCTCGGGCTCCGCGTTTCAAGTTCGTTATCCTAACCGTATCCTCTGCTCCACCGGGAGCCTGACCCCTTCTTCTATCTTATCTACTGCCTTGCTCCTCGGCTCCATACTGCTCCAGCCGCTCGCTGTAATAGCTTGCTTCTCGGGTGGCTCGCACCCAGGGTGGTGCGGCTGAGCCAGAGTGGGCTCAGCAGTCGGCCTATCTTTCCGGGCGCACGCATAAAGGCATGATTAGTTCCACAAATCTCACTGCACTGACCATAGTAAACTCCTTCTCGTTGTACCGAAATAGAGGTTTGATTTAAACGACCAGGTACAGCATCACATTTTACACCTGAGGAAGGTACAGCCCAACTATGAAGTACATCAGCAGATGTTACAATAATACGTAGATGACTTTTGGCTGGTACAACCACTCGATTGTCCACTTCTAATAAACGTAATTGACCCAATTCTAGATCATCTTCTGGAATCGTATAACTGTCAAAAGTGAGTGACTGTTCATCGGAACTGTTATAGTCCGAATACTCATAAGGTTGGGTCGACGCCCGTCTCCCCCCAAACTGTACTTGCAAGTTTCCCCGCAAAAAGCTCTCCACGCCTACTCTTAGAAAGAAGACTCTTTTTCTTTAGTTAGTACCGACCGTAAGACCCTTTATGAGTAAGGGGAATCGAAGGCCGGGGAAAGTTTATTGGCAACAGGGAACCCTTTCTCACCCAGTCCTACCTACCCTATGTATTCGAGGGGGGGCTGGAACCGAAAAAGACCTGGTTCCGCACATATGAGACAGGCAGAAGGTATGGGGCGACCAGTTCACCATGGAAAGCGAATTCGATCCTATAGTCGTCTTCTTTGTTCGATAAATGCGCAGTGGAAAGGGATGCTAGTCGGCTCGGAGAAGTTGTAGGCCCCAATAAAAAAGATCAAGAGTGATTCCTCACCTATCCTGTCAGGGGCCCAGTTGAACGCTCGAGTATAGATTCCCTATGCTCATCGGCCGGGGCCGGCCGGCCCGTAGATCTGGATCCATCCATAGACCTGACCTGATATCGTTTGTCCAAAAAGAAAAAAAGTAGGTTTTTAGTAGTAGTTCATGAGACCTCGAATTCCCACGTTCCAGCTTGCATTATGCCAACAAGTCCCACCCCCAACTCTAGCTGAGAAGTTGAGTCACCCTTCTTTTTTTTTTTCAGAAAAAGAATCGAATAAAGAAAGAGATAGTCTATATCCTGTATCGATCATAGGATCACTCTATGAATAGGTAAATTCTCTGTGACCTCCCACCGTTCACGACATCCCTTGCTTCTCGCTGCGAACGGCTCCTCGGTGGAAGAGTAGAAGCGCTGGTCCCCTTCGGTCAAGTTGCTTGTACCTGCTGTTACCTACCGTAGGACCTCCGTCCCCGAAGCGAAGAAAGAGGAGCAGGAACAAGAGGTTGTCCTCTCCCGGCCCAGCAGTTCCGCAACTACTACCGTGGTTGTTGCCAACGGGGATCCCCCATTCCGAAAGGTTACTGGGCCGGCCGTTAGGTCCAAAGTTGTATGCCACAGCTATGGTGCCGATAGATTCACTACTTCAGCGCCGTTATCGGACATTTCAGGCTGAGCATCTATTTCTCGTA
>JARVZY010006489.1:20000-26260 GCA_030686995.1 Artemisia argyi
AACAAGCTAGTTAGGCCAGATAGGCTAAACTAGTAGTTCGTAGTTCCCCAGGCCAGCGGTCTCGCTATTCCTGATGATCAGGTTAGGCAAGCTAATCACGCCTGCTGCGTCAAACCTTCATTGAATGGGAATGCAAATTCGACGGCATCTAACTACCTAAACCTAAGGCGAATACGTGAACAGAGACTTCTCTCTGCTGCTGTAGCTGCTAGGATACTCAAATTGTCTGCTTCAGCTAACCACACGGCGTTCAGTCGCCCAAACACACGAACATACTATACAAAGAAGGAGAGGCAAGCGCTGAGTCTTAAATTAGATTACCCCTCTGATTCGTCACCCGCTGAGCTAACGTCGAGATGTAAGTGTTAGAAAGAGTAAGTTAAGTAAAGAAAGATGTCAGTTAATAAATCAGGGGACCCAGCCTCACTAAGGTTAACGGATTGTCTACCATTCGCTCAGCTTCGGAAAGCCCTGTGGAGGCCTACAAAGAAAGGCACAACGCTTATGTTGCATGCAATATCTTGGAATCTGCTTCGATATAAGTCGGATGGATAGTTTTTTAGATTAAAAAAGAATCAAATAGCAGCGAGACTAAATGGTTTTAAGTCGAATAAAGGGCCTAGGAGTCATAAGCAAAAGCAAGATAGAAGCCTTAAAAATCCACACATATATAAGTATAAGCTCTACTAAATCTAGATAACTAGAATTCCAAGGGACCAGAAATCCTGCCCGTAGATGGCCGAAACAGAGCTTCGGAGGGGCTATGCTGCTTACTGTAACTGTCAAATTTGATTCCCTTCCCTTTTTGCCGGAGCAGGACACACATAAAAAATAGAAATGGCAAAAAAAAGACCTCCTACACGCACGGGAACCAGAACAAAAGAAGGAGATAGGATCCACCTGCACGCCCGAAAGGAACCAAGACCAGCAGTTGCATTTGACCGAGTTGAAGCAGCAGATCCAAGCAATCCTGGGTTCCGTTGACCAAGTGAAGGCTGCATATCGAGGCACTAGTCACGAACGTCCAACTCGAAGCAGCTACTTCACCCCTGGAACAAAGCAGTGGTCCTTCTTCCCCCAGTACCCTCTTTTATACTTTTGGACCTACTCTCTTGCTTTACGTTAGTAGATTAGAAACTGGCTTTGCCTTCGCTAAAGCGATGCGCATAAAAGAATGGTTTTCGTAGGAAAAATCTCTTAAGAGAAGAAAGATCTACGCTACGAAAAGGAGCGAGCGGAGAGAGCATAAAGAGCTTACTTATAAGGTACGAGCTTAGAGCCTTGCGTCACTCTGGTATGCTAATTACTTCGTTGTACGACTCTGGAACGGTAGTCGCTTAGTGCGACAGCACTATGGGATGCAAAGAAGCTTCGTCACCCTTCTTTAGTTGCTTCTCCTTTTTTCATCGAGGTTGGGGCAGGACCGGATAGTGCATTGCAAATTCAAATCTTTTCTTTTTCTAAATAGCTATAGCTCGCCGCTTTGCAAGAGAACAAAGCTTAACTAAAATTTACTTAGGGACAATCCCCCATAAAACTCTTCCACATAGTGCGATTAGTGTGTGAGACCGCGATCCACAAACTGACGCATGGGACGTAGCCTTCCTAGCCGCGTGCAGCCTACCTGCTGAAGACCGTAACGTAAGTAACTCAGTGCTCCATACGTGGGAAATGAAAGCAGAATTCGTTCGGATCCTCCCACATGTTCAATCTTTTTTTAGCGGTTTCCCCAGAGATCTTTATCATTAATGCAACCTTCATTTTGCTCATTCATGGAGTTGTATTTAGTACGTCTAAGAAATTTGATTATCCACCGTTAGTCAGTAATGTGGGTTGGCTTGGATTACTTAGTGTTGCGCGCCTAGGAGGGCAGCGCGCTTTGGGATGCGGAGGAGCTATTATCGCCCAGTTCCCTAACCTAATGCGGCACCGGGTTCGGACCGCAGGGAACCGTAGCATGGGGGGGCTTAGAATCCTTTTGCCGCCGCAAGGCTGGCTAATCGTACGCAGCAGGCTCGAAGACCCCTGGTTCTGGAAGGCACATGAGTCCGAACGCTATGTTGAATGTGCGACCGACACTAGGTAGGTACCTGTGCAGGTGAGGCGTCGGTCGGTCCTAGAAACGGCGGCAGCGGCGCGAGGAGTTAACGACCGAACGTGCTGCAACCTAGGGATCACCAGGCAGCTCTTTCGCTCTATAGGGATCGGGGGGGCATAGCACAATTCTTCTTGGAGGAGGGTTGGTTTGCCCGGGTGACTGATCCTGCCATAATGTACTCCTACCTATACTATAGCACCGACACCCGAAGTCGAGCATACATACGACGATCTTCATGCGTGAATAGCGGGGAGGAAAGAAAGGGCGGTAGATGATAATGAGAAAAGGCGCCGCGTCTGGGCGGGCGGGCGGAATGGATGACCGAAAGGTGTCATGCCATGGAGTGGGTAATATCCCGAGTCTCATGTAAGACAACTAAATGCACCTCGAGGTGCTGCCGAGGAACTGAGGGACCTTCTCGAGCACAGGATAGGTAATTGAGAGATAGAGCTAGCCTCTTCGTTATGGGGAATCAATGCTCCGGGCCGAATAGAGCTTACCTACGGCACCTGGCTTTCTCCGGCGCATATTAGCTTAGCTGCGCTTAATAGGCCGGTTTGCCTTCCTCTCTGGCGGCCTCCTTACCCCCGCTACACTCTCACTCCAAGCTACGCCTGCTGAGCAAGATGCATTGCGATTTCCTCTTCTGTGGACGCACCTATGACCCGGGACGGGAAGAGAAATACTTTTTTCTACGGCGAGCTTTCTCTCGTAAAGCCAAAGACGCCCCAAGACAAGTTCCAACTGTTGGGAAGGGGACATGATCAATAGAACCTGGCTGGATCCGGGCTGGGAGAGGGGCGCCCATTCCTAACCACTTTCGAAAAGGTTCGCTCATGCTGGAGGGAGCATCCCCACTTAGTGATCGGTCCGCTAGTTCACGCAAATCCGAAGAAGTTATCACGGACGAGCCACATGCAGGGAAACTTGCACGTGTGGTTCTGGCCGGGCTTTCCTGAGGTATCTAATAACCTTGCTTCTGCTCGCCGCTGGCGCACCTCTCCTAACTATTGCCCATTTATTCTGGAATAATCTTTTTAGGAGGGACAATTTTACATATTTCTGCCAAATCCTTCTATTATTAAGTACGGCTGGTACCATTTCGATGTGTTTCGATTCTTCCGAACAAGAGAGGTTTGATGCTTTTGAATCCATTGTATTAATTCCACTTCCTACTCGCAGTATGCTCTTTATGATCTCGGCTTATGATTCAATTGCCATGTATTTAGCCATTGAGCCTCAAAGTTTATGTTTTTATGTGATCGCAGCATCAAAAAGAAAGTCTGAATTTTCCACGGAAGCCGGCTCGAAATATTTGATCTTAGGTGCATTTTCCTCAGGAATCTTATTGTTTGGGTACGACCGGACAACTACCGATATCTATTAATATCTTTTCTTAGAATGTTGTTGTTAAATATATATCTATCTATATCGTAAACTAATTGATCTTACGGGGGGAACGAAATCCAAGAATATATAGACTGACTTGTAGAGAGAGACCCTCTATGTAGTTGTCTATCTAGGGTGATCGATCTACATCTTTCCCCATAGCCCTGGGGCTGTGTCTCGATCTCCTATGTGCGAAATCTAAGGGACTTGTTCCTATGGAGATTCCCCTTGGTCTAATTCCACGCCTTATGACGAAAGGGGAGTCGGCGTGGCGTAAAGTGAAGATTGGGGGGAGTAGAGAAAAATGCCCTTCTGGGGTATTCCGAAGGTGTAACCTAGGCAACAAAAAAGGGGCCCGATACTTCAACTAGAGGAGCGACCTGTTGGTTCACCAAACCCCGACTCAGCGTCACACGTTCTCCAGGTCCGAAGGGATCCAGTGCCCAACTACCGACTCCTCCCGGAATTGCGTTATCGGAGCCGAGCCAGGAATGGCCGTTAGTGGACACCCGCCTTCACCGGTTAGAGAGGCCCTCTTTAATACATTAAGAAAAGATGTTCACAGGGGCCAGAAAGACTCGGTCATAGGAACTTAGACCACCTACGCGCTGGTGAAAACCACCTCGACCGGATCAGAGTAAACAACAATGTCGAATCAGGCCGCCCCTTGCCTTGAAAGAATTCACACGCGGCCACCAGCTTTCCCAAAATAAGGGGGGATCTGCTGCTTACTGCTCACGGAAACATCCGACCTATACTATAAGTCGTCCGCCTATTTTTCTGATCTCCTTTCCTTCTATTAATCATATTTTTGGCTTTGACCCATTCAAGCTGAAAAATGGGGTTGATGGTGTTGGCTAAAAAAGAGGGAGAGAGGAGAGCCTCGGGGTACGCTCACTTCTGCATTTTTGTTTAAGGTTCTCGAGATTCTCAATCGCTCTTTTTTTAGTGGGGAGGAATAGTGCGTGAATGAAGATTCTCAGACGAGGGAATCGTTCCTCTCTAAATAAAAAGAAGCTAGTTCTATTGATAGAGCTTTCACGTCTGCGCATAGAAGACTTTTTTTCCCTTCCATTCCGTTCTTACCATATCATGGGCAGTTGGGTTGGAATCCGTGTGATGGTTCGAAAGTGCTTTCAAATATTCTTCGCATCCCCAGAGAGATACATTGTTTCCATTGTGACTTGGTCGTCAAAAGGGGCACTACTAGTGTTGTGTACTTTTCATTGGAGCACACCTTTCGCTAGGAAGGGATCAGTTACGAGTACGAAATGCTTTTCACATACAAGTCGGATAGCGCGATAAGGCAGTTACACTCCTCCGCCTGGCATTCCAGTTCAAATACTAGTGAGGTAGACAACCTCATGTCATGCGTGAAAATAGTAAGGACCTTGCCTACGGGCTCATTGGGACACTCAAGTACGAAGGAATTCTCCACTTAATTTAATTAAGGAAGGTTTTCAGAGACAGAGGATCAAAGCAATGGAAAAGCAAGGGAACGAGGCGCCCGGAGGGAGGGTTTGGTATGGTAGTGAGACCAATAGGGAAACATAATAAATAGGGAGTATGTGAAAGATCCATTGACACACGAAGGTAGAAGTCAGGTATGTATTACATAGCATAGCTACTGAATTCGCAAAGACTCCTTCCTCTTTAAAGTTCAGTGAGGAACTCGCCTGAGGGAAAGGGACTGCGACCTTCAACTCCCAAGATATATCATATAATATAGCATGTTGCCCTGAAGAAGGATTGGAGTTATTTTCCTTCGGTCCATAAACGCAAGAATCGCGAGACGGCAGACATCGGCCGATGAGGCTAGTAGGGCCCTAGTCCTGTAACCATTTAGAAGGGGCAATGAGAATTGAAGTCACCACGAGCATAACAATCTTATTGGAACTTGAAAGAGAAGTGAATTTGTGAATGCCTAACTGAACGTTCAAGATTGGATTCAGAAGCTGAGGCGACCGGAAGGGAGGCGAGCGAAGTGAGGCCACTCCTCTGCCAAAGAATTTCATAGATATAAACGGTTTCTAGCTCCCTTCTAAGCCTTTAGAGGATTAGAGGAATCATCGATGAAAGTGTTACTTACTTACTTACGAAGATCGACTGGATAACCTTCTACTGACAGAGTGGTGGGTGCTACTGTCTTATCTTATCCCTTCTTCTTTTACCCCCGGCCCGGGGCTGGTCATTCAGTTCAGTCAAGTTCATATGCTTTCCAACGTGGGAGTAAAGGGAGTTGGTAGCATTCCCCTGGCTTTCCATTTCCAATAAGTCTGGGATAAACTAGAAGACTAACTCCTTCCCCTCCTAGGGCTTCAGCAAGGTGTCTATTCTGAGGCTTAGGAGAATGAAGCAGCCCCGGGTGTGAGTGAACTCCCTCTACTTCCAGGCAATAGGACTAAACCTAAAGTATCTTCTCTTCTCCGGTTCTAGCTTACGTTTGAGTTTCCTCTGACTACAAGGGAATTTCTCAGCTGGAGCAGAAGTGGACGAACAACACCTCCTTTCCTTGGCATTAGCGCCCGCTTTTCCACATCCACTTCAGGGAGAGAGCAAGTATAAATCATAGCTTTAGGCTTTCGAGCCTTTCTTCCTAGGACAGAATTACTTGAACTTGAGCGGTTGTCTGGAACTGATGCTACACCTTGGGGCTGCAGTCCCTTCTTCTTAGCACGGATGTCCCTCTGCAATCCCCTGCTCCTACCATTGAAACAGCTAGGGGCTAGTAAGTCCTGCCAATATCAGGGAAAGAATAGCTCCCGAAGGGCTT
>JARVZY010006490.1:0-26256 GCA_030686995.1 Artemisia argyi
AAGGCACTTTTCGGAGTGAAAGATAAACACCTCTCAGGGCTATCCATATATGATCACCTGAAAGCTATAACCATACCCAGGGAGCAATTCGTTCACTGGATATCCGATTACTAACTACCTGGTGACCTAGTCATGCCCAAGAGTGTAGGCATCTACAAAGGCATAGGAGACCCTAATTCTCATGCATGGGCATTTGAATGGGTGATAAAAACATGCACCCAGGAATGACGCAATAGCCTGTCATATGTTCCAAAAACCTCGCCAATTCAAGGGTAGCCTGGTTCAAAAGTCAGGCCAAAATTAGCATCTCACGTTGGCAAGACATAAAAGAAAAGTTTCTCTCCAATTTCCATCATTGAGAAATTATATAGGCAATTTTATTGACCTTCAGTTACTAAGACAAGGCCCTGGTGAATTGTTTGAGGACTTTACCAAGTAGTTCGACAATGAAACCATGAAAATCCTAGGCCTTAGTGATCAACAATTGATCAGAGCTTTCATCTTCGGGATGATCAAAGGACAGAACTCAAAAGAGCTAGGTCGCAGGACACATACACATGGAATGAATGCTTGGAACTAGCAAGGGAATTCATCAAAGAAAAGAAACTAAATGCCAAGTAGCAAAATGGAGAAGAAGTCTCCAAAGGAAATCGAAATGACAAAAACAAGAAGCATCACGACAATAAGTTCATACCGAGATTCGGTCACCCTGGAAGGGAAAGAGGCAGAAGCAATACAAGGAACACTTAGCGCATCGAAACTAGGAATAATATCATTAATACCTTGTAAAAAATGCCAATAGAAATCCTTATGACTGAAAGAGTATCAAACACACGGACGAAGCCACGTCCACTCCCAAGTAGCATCAGAAGAGACAAGAGATTGTTCTACAGGTTCCACAATGACCACAGAAACAACACAAGCTCTTTTAGTGAGATCAAGAAAGAAATTAAGAAAGCAATCACTCTATGGGAAGCTAGATCACTCACTCCCGACAACAAAAAAGGTAGTCACTACCGACCTTGAGAAACCAGTGGGTCGTATCAACATGATATTGCATGGAAAACCTCAGAATGACGAGGATAGCTGTGTTATTACAAGCTGGAAGCAAGTTCATTAGTGAAACACTCCAACGGACACCTTCATCCCATCATCTAACCCAGTCGTAATATCGGCAATTATCGCATCACACAAAGTAAGACAAATATACATGGATAAAGGAAGCTTAGTGGATATCATGTATGATCACTACTTCAACAAGCTACCAAAAGTAATATTTCAGTGGATTCCAAAATATTAATGAAGAGCATTGTTTACACCCACTAATGTTACACCCAAATCGCCTTTATCCTTCCTTGTATGCACTCATTTTTAGTGTATTATTGTTACAACATTTATGTTAAATCCTTAGTTAATTATTTAGTTGCTTACATGGTTGCTAAGTCGAGTCATATCTTGTAAATACAGTTTTTGGGAAGATTGTGACTTGTGGTAGTATTTATTATGGAGTAATTGGGAAGAATGTCAAATTATGACCCTCATATGTACGTTGATGTTTAAGTATTCCACATGTTTTGATCCTTGATATTTGGGTCATTAGTAGTTTATGTTTATGCAAAAATGGAAGTGTAGGGATGCAGTTATAAATCCCGAGTTATCTATGTTATTTATTTTTAGCAGATCAAAAGATGACAGGGCAAAAGTGTTTGATAAAAAAATGAAAATAAAACTAAAAATAAAATAATGAAAAATATAAATATAGAAGAAAAAAATACAGACTCTCATCCTGCTTTTGTTTAAATCAAGAAAGTGTCAAGAAATAACAAAAAGAGTTAAGAGTTAGTTTGTCGAGTCTTAGCTTAGCAACGCCACTTTGTGCATGTAATTAACTTAGACGATTAACTTGATACCAGTAAAATTCCTCATATCCCCAAAAATGTGTTTTTCCTTACCCTTACACCTAACATTACAGCCCTTGTAAAGTACTCGTGGATAGTTTATCCTAGATGCTTACGCCAAGCTGGTGGAGGTTTGATCATTTATCAAGCTGATGAGGCGAAAAATGATCCGTTTTTAGGGGGTCATTTAAGCCGGAATTGGAATTTATTTGATCAAATATTTCCCTAAATCGTTCCCTTTGTGATTTTAGGTACTTTGGGAGTGAATTCTAGAAAAGGAAGCATTTTGGATGTTTTTGGAGCATAAAAATGAAGAAAACGGCAAAGTCTTAATTTTCCTTGCTGGGAACAGTACCTGACGGCGTCAAGAAGGATTTGATGATGGCGTCAAGAGCAATTTTGGTGACGGCCCAGAGAAAACGTGACGGCGTCAGAATAAGGGCGTCAAGAGTAAATGTGGTGATGGCCTAGAACAAGAAATATACATGACGGCGTCAGATCTGGATCTAGGCAATCCGAGAAGATTTTTGGCGGCGAGATGACGGTGTCAAAACTTTCCTCTTGACGCCGTCACCTCATGAAATCTATATATACTTTTCTAATTTTCATTCATTAAGAGAGGAACTTGTGTGGAGAATTTTAGAGCCGAACTTAGTAAACCCTAGCTCGTTTGTAACAGTATTTTCAAGGGTTTTCACCCCTTGAAACCCTTCATGTTCAATTGAGATAAGTATCCTTTCAATTCATTCAAAATGTCTATGTGTTGTTTGAATATATCTTACACTTGTCTTGATTTTAACATGCTAGGCTAGATCTCTTGTGTGTTTGCTTAGATGTAATGAAACCTAGATGTTGATTATAGGTTGATTGCTTGTTTATAGTTGTAATGGATGAATGATTTCAATGTTAGGCTTAAGAAAACTGGCAGATCTCCATTGTGTAACTTGCTTGAACGTCTTAAGAAACATGAACCGATGTGTACTAAATTTTTATGGTTGTATTTAATGCATGAGCGAATTCTAGTGATCCCATGTTAGGAGCTTCTTGCAGGCTCGACATAGGAGTGAACTAGGAGCTTATAGAATTGGGGAAGTAAGTACGCCACCCCATGATTGATATTAAGGAATATAACCCGTCATCCACGCAACTGTAACAAGTAATTAACCTGTAAAAGAAATCTAGGGAGTAGTGAAATCTAAGTAAACACAATTCTCCCATATATTGTTCACACCATATTAGTAATTAGTTTATTTACATTTCTGTTATTTTATTTTGATTGCATCTTAGTTATTGGGTTAGTTGATTAGCAACTAATTCCGCCCACTCCTCTAAAAACCGAGATTTTACTTGCTTTCACAAAAACATAAAAATACAAAAAGAATCATCCCTCACCTCTAGACCTAGTTTTTAGGCTTTCTAATCCTAGCGACACTATTCCTGAGTTGAACGATCCATCCCCCGATACTTGTCACAATACTATACTACAACGATCAGGTACACTGCCTGGTGGGGGTTGTAAGTTTCTCGAGATCCCTCGAGAGGTAAATCCTGGTACAATTCCCATGAATCACAAGCCTATGGTATTCTATGTGCTATGAAAGGTAAAGAGTGTCTATTTGTCCATTTCCATAATTTTATATAACCTATACACCCGAGAGATGAGAGAATCCAAACACTTTAAAATATAAAAATAATTATCCCTCAACCCTTATACTTAATCAGTCATACACTTCGAGTCTACCTCACAATTCCTCTAGAGAACGATCAATCCCCCGTATCTTACCTATACTACACTACAATGGTTAGGTACGCTGCCTAGGAGGAATGTAAAACTTCTTATGTTTACAATTATGTGCATTAGATAGTTAAGGAGACCTCAATAAATTATATCGTGTCAAAAGTTATATGGAATCGAAACAAAACAATGTCGATAAGTTTGTTTGCATACAATACAACACTTGTTATTATGCATAGTGGGGATCATAATAAATCATTATTCAAAATTGTGCTCAACAAAATGATTGGCTATGATTGGTGGTAAACAGTCAGAAAATATCAACCAAGTAATGGTCAACAAGTCAAACAGTCTAAACCAATACTCCGTTGAGTGTAGTGTTTCCCCGAGTCGTTAGATCCCAACGAGGCGTAAAATCTGAAATAAAATGACTTTGAGATCAGGTGAATTGAACAGAAAAAGGGTTCAAGTGATTGTACTACTGAAATATAAGTTAAAATAGCTTTGATAAGCTATATCAACTAATAGGTGAAATCAGATAGGTACAAATGAAAAGGAATTAGAAAACGCGTACGTTTAATATTTAAACGTAAACATATGAAACAAAAACGATTTTAACTATAGTAGGAATTTGCATGCCTTAGGAGCTTAAATGCAAATTAAATAAACATAAAATATTTATTTTATAATTACTAACTTATTTAAAAATTAAGAAAACCTAAAAAATGTAAAAAGAAATAAAATGCATGTTTAAATTTAAATAAACGTAAATGTACGAAACTAAACGCTAATTCTGTCAAATATAACTCCCACAAATTTGAAAATTATATTTTTGAAATACTAAAAGCAAAGAAAATATATTAGAAATTTAAAATTATTTTTATAACTATTTAATTAATTATTATTATTTAATAACTATTTTTAATTATTTATAATACACTAATAAATAACAAAATGTGAAATGAGCTTAGAAAAATAAAATTAAAACTTATAAAAATCTAAAATATTATAAAATTTATTTTAGAACTAAAATTATATTTATCACACTATTTATCTAATTATTATTAATTAATTATTATTTAATTATTAATTATCTAATTATATGATTTAAATTATTACAAATACTAAAAAGACTTAGATAATTAAGAAGATTTTTATAAATCTAATTAACCATCACAGGAATCTTAAAAAATTATAAAAAGTTGGTTTTATGTATTTTTAAACTAATTTACTAATTATTAATTAATTACCAATTAAACTAATTATATTATAAAAAATAGAAAATTAACAGTGGAAATTCTAGAAAAATTCCTAAAAATGTATTAACTTATATAAAAGCTAGGAAAATTATAAAAACTAGGTCTTACTTAATTAAATCGAATTTTTCTATTTAATTCTTTAATATTAATTAATAATTAATTAAACTAATATTAATTCTAAATATCACTAAATGACAATGGAAAAATCTGGAAAAATTTATAAAAGTACTTTAATATAAAAGAGATTTAATAAAAATATAAAAATGCAAGAGTGCTTACAAATAAGCTAAAAAGAAAATTAAAAAAATAATTTCTATTAAATAGAAGCTATCACTATAATTAAAATTGGCTTTTTCTAATTTTTCTTTTACAGAACTACTAAAATACTGAAAATATGAAACTTTTGTAAAAATAACTAATTTGGAACTCAAAAATAAGCACTGTGAGTGCTTATTAGCTTTGACAGTTGACTATGTTTGACCAAACCAAGAAATAAGCTCAAATGAGCTTATGTGGGGCCCACAAGGGTGGATTCTGGTTTACTTAAGTTTGTTTGACAAGATTAAGCAGGAATCTCTCAAATAAGCTCACAGGATAAGCTAATAAACCACAATAAGCAATTGCTTATTGGTGGACTGAGACAGAAATGGGACAAGGTTTAGGGGTAAATTAAGGTGGGGTCCACTGAGCTTGAGCTCAAAAGCAAGCTCAAAACTTGAATGTGGCTAGGAGGGGTTGAAGGAACCAACTTGGGGCCTGTGGGACCCACTGAGTTGCTCAGGATCAACCACCAAAGTGGTGGTGGTGGTGGTGCAGTGACTGTGCACAGGGGAGGTACTTCCCCTGCAAGTTAGTTTGAAGGCTTGTAGCTTGCACACAAAAAATTGCAAAAATAAGGTGACCTTAGGAATTCAAAGTTTAGCTGAGACTCTATAACATGTGAAAATTCCAGATCCTAACTCTTAATACACAAATCTCTAAAAATCATGCCATTTTTGGAAAATCTGAGATAATGCAATTTTGACTTTTCTATTTTCTTGCTCAGTTGACTATGGTGAACTTTGATCCTAATATACTTATTGATTATGTTATATTATGCTATAATAAGATTAAATTAAGCTAGGTGTTCAACTATTAAGCTAATATGAGTGATATGGCACTAAATAACTTAACAGATTACAAGATAGATGAGATTAAACACTAGTTTGACTTTTATACTAATAACACCTATGTATTATGACTGATATGAACTTAAACAACCTAAATTAACATGTAGCAACAAGTATCAACAACAATAACATGCAATTACTCAGAGAAGCAGCTTGATCCAAACAATCCTTTAAGAGAGTTATTCTATGATTAGTGTTGCAAATCACTAAGTTATAAGAAGAAACTGATTCCAAATACTATATTGTGATGTTATAAGATCAAATGAGCTCACAAAAACAGTTCTAAACAACAAATACTTAAGAATCACAAATATGCTATTTTAACTGTGAAACTAACTTTTTTTAGCAACTACGAATATTGATGAGCAGGTTAACTATTTTATGATAGATTATGATTTAATACTATCAAATGAACACAAAAGAACAATCATAAGCAGTAAATACCAAAGGAACTCAAAAGTGCCAAGAATGTGAAATTTGCTTACAAGTTGCAATCAAGCTGAGATCATGAAACCAAGAGCCAATATCACTCCTATAGGTTCTCCACAGAACCACTAACCCAAGGGCAATCCAAAATACACCCTGCTCATTGCTTTCTTCATCATCTTCAATGATTTTTTATTTTTCACCTATTTTTCTTGATTTTTATGTATTTTTGAGTTTTATGATTAACACTGGTGTTAATAGTTCTAATAGCTTACAGAAGCTATATTATGAACTTATATGAGCTTATGGTCCCTAACAACAGTTAATAACAACATTCAAAGTGACATGAGATTTTTGAGTAAAAATTGCATAAACATAAATTGAAACTGAAACCTTGAATTTTTTTGCTAGAAAAGATTAAGATTACACTTAATATAATAACTGGGAAGTTTGAAAGCTTGAAATACACTGGAATTAGGAAAGTTAATTAAACGAGCTAAAATTGACTAAATTACACTAGATAGATGTTACATTGCCTCTATTCTTCTTTATAAAGATCTTTTAGCATCCCTTGTCGACCTCTGAGTGTTTCCCACTTCATCTCAGCCATTGAATCTACCTCTTTCATCAAAACCGTACAAGTGGCATTTTGGTGCCAAAAGTCTTTTAGGTAACTTGAGGCCGAATTTTTATAATTAAGGAATTTTGGGAGCTTGTGGAGATGTAAGGGGACAAGGAAAAGTATTTTATATGGGTTTGGGGTAAGTTGGGAGCAAAACCAGGGGTTGTGATATGGTTTGAAGGGAAAAAGGGTGGGGATGCATTAAATGGAGAATTGGGTGGTATGATGAGGTATAGGATGAGCTGGGGGGTGTAGGGTGGCCAGTTGGGGGTGAGGTGGTGGTGAAAACCACCCTGGTTTTGGGATTGCAGGTGTGGAGGTGGAGGGTGTACAGTGTTGGCGGTTTGGGGAGGTCAAACGGGTCAACGCCCGTTTTATATAAAAAGGGTGTATGGGCTTTTATGTTGTTGGGCTTGGAAGGGGTGTGGGCTGGGTAAGGGTGTTTTGGTTTGGATTAGATTTGGTTTTAGGTTTTAATATTTAGGGTCCGGTTTGGTTTGTGGTATTTAAGCCGAAGGACCTAAAGTGTAATATTTGGATTTTTGAGGGACTAAACCTGTAAATATCACAATGTTATCACAAGGACCAATTATGCCATTCATGAATAGTATAAGGTTTATTTTTAATATTTTTCCATTTTTAAAACCTTAAGGACTAATTTTGACATTTTTCAAACTTGAGGGACTAAAGTTGTCATTTTGAAATTTTTAACTTTAAAGGACTAGTTTTGACAACTTATGAATCCCTAAGGACCTTTGATGATAATTTACATGTTTTGATTTACCAGGGACTAGATTTGCCAATTTTTCAAAGTTCAGAGACTGAAACTGTAAATTATGTGAAATATGTTGTTTTTCATCAGTTTTCAATCCTTTTGCATAAAAACACAATCCAGGGATATTTTATGTATTTTAAGGCATTCCTGTGTGTTTTCAGATATTTTTGCAGTCTAAATGTGATAGAAATGATGAGTATTTACACACTCATCAGACTATCATGAAAAAATGCAATCTCGTGCAAAACAAGAAGTATTAGGACATGAAGTCCATACACACGAATGTGTAAAATCTATTTGATATAGATCAACCTTTGTGTGAATGCGAAATAAGATCTCTAAATTTATGTCCTTTAAGACATGAATTGTGGAATAAATAAATTCACAAAACATAAACTTGATTATTAAAAGACATATTTTCTCGAGGTGGATGTAAATATCTTATTGATATTTTACGAGAAAGTCAATATAGAAGTATTTAATTTGCTCTAAATGAGTTTCATTAGAGCTCTCATTTCCATAAAGGATTTTTAATGCTTCAAGCATGCATAACAACTTCGACTTCTAGAAGCAATTAATACAGTTCTTGATGCGGATTATTGCAAAACATAAATTTTACAATCCTCCTAGGTAGAGTACTTAACCGTTGTAGTGTAGTATAGGTAAGACAAGGGGGAATGATGGTTCTCTAGGGGAATATTGAGGTAGGCTCGAAGTGTATGACGAATAAAGTCGAAGGGTTGAGGGATAATTATTTTCATATTTTTATATTTAATTGAAAGTAAGTTAAATCTCGGGTTTTGGATAAGTTTGGTATTAAAAACTAATAATTAAACTAAATTAAACTAAAGTAATATGTAGAAAAGTAAATTGGTGAACTTCGTATGATAGAAAAAGTGTTATTACTTAAAATTTCATTAATCCATAGTTGTCTTTTATTGATTAGTCAAATTGTTACGTCCTTGTTTAATTAGAGCGTTGTATTCCTAATATCAATCGAGGGTTGGTTACTCCCTAACTCTATGAACTATGTTCTAATTGAACGTCTATTTTACATGGTGTGCCACGACGCATGCTTGATTTAGTTTCTGGGATCTTAATTTCAAAGGCTAATATGTGCTCATAAGTCTTGGTTTTCTACGTTTTCTGTAAGTGTTCATGAGTACTTATTTAGTACAATTTGTTTAGGCAATGTAGAAATAGTAGATACTTTGTAATGAGGTCTGAAATGTGATCCTAAGTACTCATTCTAGAATATGTCAAAATTACCCAAGATTAGCAACTTCCTTCAATATGGCTATCTGAATGTTTTGTTTATGGACATTTTTTTTAATATGTGATTATTGTCATTAATAAAGTTTAGTAACGCCCTTTAAGTTCCATGCTTAGGATAATAGTAGTCTTTAGATATTTTTTAGCTTTTGGCATCAACTATTGCTTACTATGTTAATGTTTAGTGTTTAACATCTAATTGTTTCAGTTGTGAAATGAGAATCTGAAACATCCCACCTGCCCATCTGATGAGTTGTGGTATTATGAATTGGAAGCTCTGGATCAAGAAATATGGAAAGACAAAGAAGAAAGAAATGTTAGGAAAAAAATGCAGATGCTGCCAGGAAGCATTGGAAAGAAGTTGCTACAATTAGAAGATTGGAAAAACTTGAAAATGATGGAGTAGAAAATTTTAAAAATGATGAAGTTGAATACACACTTGAAAAGGACGATAATGAAAAATTTTTGTATAACAGTTTGTAATTGGCATACGCTCCCGAGTCATTGCCTAAAGTACCTTTTTAGTATGTTATTTTGTGTCTAAAATTTGTATGCATCGACGTTCTACAATTTTGTTAAATAGATTTTCATGTTTTGTATAGTTTTTGATAACTGATTTAGTTTAATTTTTATTTAACATGATATATAGATTTCATAAATCTCTCCGGCATGAAAAGGAAGAAAAATAAATAAATAAGGGATTCTTCTTTTACATTCCTTTACTAATTTTTTTCTATTCGTTAATTAGACGAGCAAAAAATAATTCACAATAAATTTTAAACTTAAATTGGCTCCAACGCAATGCACGGCAGCCAAATTACTCAGTTGTTTACATTCACATCATATGATATGTACAAAAGAAAGATTGTTGTGTCACTGAATTCTCCAAACTTCCTCTAACTAAGATTTGAGCATAAAATAACCTAAGTGTTTAATATCCGTAAACACTAACAAGTCACTGAGTGAACAGTTGCTCAGTGAGTCATCTTCAGGATGCTTAGAACGAGCCTATGATGAAAGGTTCCCCATTCTGTGAGGCGGAACTCAGCGAGTGGCATCTAAGCCAAGAAAAAGGTGATGGGTTCAGTGAGGATGACAACAACTCACTGAACCCCCAGGACTCCTCAACAACTATAGATGTACTGAAGACTGAAGACCTGAAGACTGAAAAATGGGCGGGACAAAGCGGGAAACATTTGAAACTATGAATGGGTGTCCCTATCAACCTGAAGTCAAACTTTCCCTGAAAGGCTTTAAGTCAGGATGGTGTCATCACTGTGCATCAGAAAGGCACACTGTCTTTTACCCAATATAGTCCATTGTAACAGAGACAAAATATGTAAGTATTTTGTCTCTACTAGCTTAGGTCATCAATTGTCTTTATCAATAATGTTGTAATTCACTTGTGTATAAATAGGTAGCATAAGTGAGGAGTAAATGTTGACAAGTTTTTGTAATTAATGCTTAGATATTCACAAACAACTTTTACTCCTCCAAAGAACAACATAGTCCCTGAGATAGCTCAGTGAGACCTGTAGTTGTCACTCAAACATAGTTTTATTTGTTGTTAATCAATTACATCTTCGTTTAAAGTCATGGAACTTGGTTAGTTTAAGTCATTAGTTACTATTAATCAAGTAAACGGGACCAACAAGTCGTATCAGAGCCTCTGATTTGTAAAACTTTTCAAAATTTGTTTTTCAAAACTAAAGAGTGCTCAAAGTTTTTAAAATCAAGATCCTACCATGGCTGACATTGATGTTCCCAAAGTTGTCGATAAAATAGGTGGAAGCTATTCTGCTACTGCCCCTAGACTTGAGGTTGGTAAATTCAACAAGTGGCAAAAGCGCATGCTTTGCTAATTGACTAGGATGGAACCATATTACATTAAGCTTATTAATGATGGTCCATATGTCCCTAAAAATGCTCAAGGTTTAATCAAACATGAAGCTCGGTAGACCCAAGATGAGAGGAGGGTGGTCAACCAAGACCAACACCTGAAAAGCATCATTATATCTTGTCTTCCTGACGATATAATGTAATCAGTCATTAACAGTCCTACTGCAAAGCAGACATGGACTGACTTGGTTCATAGCTATGAAGGCCCCTCAGATACCAAGGAAAATAGGATCATGGACCTGAAACTTGAGTACAATACTTTCAGGGCCAAAGACTCTGAAAGTCTCTCAGAGACCTACACCCGGTATAATACCTACCTCAATGAGCTGACCAATGATGGTGTCTCCCTGTCTAAGCATGAAATCAATGTTGGCTTTGTCAACAGTCTTTCTGAGAAGTGGTTAAACTTCTCTCAGGGTTTGAGAAATGCAAATCACCTTTAGTATCTTGAGCTTCCTGAGATCTATGGTAAATTTCTCTATGAGGATAACCTAATCTCAAGGAGATACCCTGACTCCAAAAAGGCTCAAGAGACTAAAAAGACCCTGACCTCCTCACCCATATCTACTGCTTTCTATTCCAATGGTGTTGTGCAGGATTTTCAAGATGTATCTGATGATGTGGTTGATGTAAGAACCAGTGAGGAGTACCGGAATGATTTACAAATTGAATTTCATTAAAGAGAACTCCTTGCAAACTCAAAAAGATTTATTAAAAGAAACAAAAACTTTGCAAATACAATAGCAAATGACAACATTGAATGCTTTAAATGTGGAAAAAAGGGTCATTTTGCAAAAGACTGTTTCTCAAAAACAACCTCAGAACCATCTTACAAATTCTCAGGAAACAACTCTTTCTCAGGAACTTGCAAGTTTCAACCAAAAATGCTTCAATCTAGTCAAACTTTTCAAAACAAGATTGAAAAAATTCCTCAAAAAGATTTTGAAGCCAAATATAGAAAGGCCAAGGCCAAACTTGCTCTTCTTGAGTCAGCCTCCTGTCACTCAGTCAGCTCAGGCGCCTAAATCTGCTCAGGCTAAGAACAAAGGGCTAGTCGCTGAAACATTTGATTGGGACAAGGAAGATGTGTCCTATGAAGATGAAAAAGTTCATGTTAGTGCCCTGACGGCGCTCTCAGAGGACAACAAACTGGCTGTGGGAAAGAATCATGCAAGAAATGGAGAGTGGGTGAGCATCACCATGAGAAAGGTAAACATCTTACTTTCAATGAATGATGATTCTGATTGGAAATCTTACTTAGATTATATAAATGTTGATCTTAAGTATATTGAAGAGCAAAGATTAAACTTGCTTTCAAAATATAACAAATTGAGTTTTGAACTAAATCAGTGTAGAGATGAACTTCTTGCTTTAAAACAAGCCAAACTTGAAAATTTTACACTTCAAATTCAAAACTCTGAACTTGTAAAACAAAATCAAGCTCTTCAGGAAAAACTTAAGAAAGAAAAGGCTGTCATTTGGAGTTGGACTCAAAAGAACCCCAAACTCTTTGACACATTAAGTCTCACACCCAGTTCCAAAAAGGTTGGACTGGGTGAAGACCAACTCACTGAAGTGTCTGGGGAGAGTAACCATGCAACAGCCTTTCTATAAGTTAACAAACTCTCTAGCATAGAACTAGCACCAAAACCCAGTGATTGGATTGGAAGAGTCAATCCTGATAGTAAAATACCAAAGTTCAACACTGGAAGAATTTTGGAGCCTGAAAGTCAGGCCATTAAGGAAATGCTAGGAGTCACTAATGAATCCAGTCATACTGAGTCTATCACTGAATCTAAGTCTAATTCCCAAGCACCACTTCCTCTTTTGAAACAACTTCAAGGAGCTGCACCAAGTTCTGACATCACCCCATCTGTCTATCAACCACATTCTCCCAAGGAGAAATCAGGTTTAGGGAGAACTATCCTGAAGAGACCTACCCCTGTGCCCACTGAAACCCACACACCTTCAGTATCCACTGAAGTGAAACCTGACAATACTGATTCAAAATATGATCAGTTGCCTGAACTTGTCAGGAAGTTGAGTGAAAAAATTGAATCCACTGAGAAATCCTCTGGTTCAAAAACTAAATAACCACCAACTTCTTCTAGTTCCTCCAAACCAAAATCCTCATCCAAACCTTCAGTGAGATGTAAACTGTGCAATTATCCAAACCACACCACAGACAATTGCTATAGAATCCTGTTTTGCATGATACGCAAACAAGAGGACCACAGGACTTCTGATCACAACTCTTACTTTGCATCACTGAAAACACAAGGACTTTACAAAGCACAAGGTCATCAGTATGCCTCTCCTTCCAAACAAAGACTTAAGGCAAAGCCTTTTCTGCCATGTCCTCACTGTGGGTTCAATGATCATCTTCCTGATGATTTTATAATGAACAAATGTTGTAACATTTGTGGTGACCCCTCCTATGATGACAGAGGACATGACAAAGTTATTCAGACCAGAAGAGGCATCACCCCCAACACCTCTTAGTCTACTGAGTCTTCATCAACCATCAAATGCAAAACCTTTGGAAGCTCAGTACACTCTACCTCAGACCATGACTCAATAGCTAAATTCAAAAATTCCCTAAGGACTAAACCCACTAGGAGGTGGGCCAACAAGAAAAACTAACTGACTCCTCCCAAACCAACCTCACAAATTAACCGGGAATGGTTAACAAGTCAAGCAGTAAGGGAGAAAGTGCAAGATATTAAATCCGTGGAAGTATAGGGAAATCCCTGGGTCGTTATGTCCCAGTGAGATTGAAATTGTGTTTAAGAAACGTTTGAATGATTTAGTAACTGAGGAAAGTAACAAATAATGTTTTGGATTTGATTACACTACTGGAATTGATTGATATTAAGATAATTAAACAGTATTAACACTTACAGGAATACACATATATATATAAACGTAAACCAAATTAAAATCAGATACGATTGCAGACTGGAAAAAAGGTGAGATTTAATAAAATTTAAACTGGAGGGGGTGAAAATGAAATTTTTACAAAATTAGTATTAAAAGAAAATTTAATTAAAAAGAAAATTATTTTTTTTGATTATTTTATTATTTAATATTAACTAAAAACTATTTAATAATTAATTAAAACTAATTTAAATCTAATTTAAATTTAAGAAAAATACAAAACTGACTTAGGAAAATATGAAAATTTTTATAAAACTAATTAACCATTACAGGAATCCTAAAAATTTTTAAAAAGTTTATAAAAAATATTTTTAAACTATTTTACTAATTATTTACTTATTTATTAACTAAAATCTATTTTAACTAATTTAATTATGAAAAATACTAAATTAGTAGTGAAAATTCTGAAAATTTTTCTAAAAATACTTTATGAATTACAAGACCTAGGAAAAATATAAAAAGCTACTTTTTATTATAAATAAGCAGAAAGAAAATTAATTCTTTGGTTTTTTAATTAAAACTAATTAAACTTAATTTAATTATTATAAATACTAAATTAACTCAGAAAATTATGAAAATTTTTCTTAAACTATTTTAATATATTATAAACTTAGGAAAATTATAAAAATGAAAATTGCTTTTTGAGAAAGCTGAGCAATAAACCAAATGGCTTAAATAGAAGCTATCATTATTTTTAAATTTGGTTTTTCTTAATTTTCTTTTTACAAAACTACTTAACTACTGACAATAAACAACTTTTAAAAAGATAAAATGTTTGAAAGTCAAAAATAAGTAATTTGAAAGCTTATTAGCTTAACAGATTATGGTTTAAGCTTATTAGGACTTTTTGATCTTTGAAAAAGCTACACTAGGGTTCCACAAAGGTAAATAAGCTACAACAGGTTATAATAGCTGGAAATAAGCAAAAAGGAAGCAGATAAGAACTGGAAATAAGTTGTGATAAGCGAATAAGCTAAGGGCCAAAACTACCTAAGTGACAGGCCAAAAAGACCAACTTACATGCCTCTGTAGGGTCCACACAAGGGGTCAGGGGTCCAATATAAGGCTTGAACCTAAGAGGTGAGCTGATGGCCTTCCAAATAAGCCAATAAGCACAGATTATTATGTGGAAAACTAGAAGGGGGGTTTGAATAGTTTTACGTCCTTTTTAAATTTATTTTCAAAATCTTTTGTAGCTTATAAAAACTTTCGATTCGATCTTACGTGAGTTCAAGTGTCAACAAATACAAGCAAGTCTAATCTAATAATGAAAGTATTGAAATAAAATGAAGAAAATATAGAGTTAGAAAGATCAAACCACAACACGCGAATTTATAGTGGTTCGGCTACAAGGACACCTTCCTTGCCCTACTCCACTCCCCGAGTACCACACTCGAGAGTTTTCTTCACTATGTCAACAAACTCCTTATGGCGGAGAAACCTTACACACCTTGGCTTACACCTATTAACGACACTAAGCTAAATGTCGAGTTCTAATCGTAGCTAGAACCAATCTCACAACTTCTTCAAGACTTCACACCTTCACAACTTCTTCAAGATAGCTTCACACCTTTTCTTCTTGTTTACTTCACACCTTCTTCTATGTACAACTAAATCACAACAACTAAACTACCTTACAACACACCTAGTATCTACAATCAACTAATTCACACAACAATTTTCAAGTATCTAGCACTACTACAAGATGAAACTAACTAATCACAACACTACTACAATTGTATGGATGTTGAGGAGTGTTCTTCTTTTTGCACTTGAGTGGATGAAGCTTTGGATCACTTGGAAACAAAGACTTATGAATTATATGATCAAAGGATTTTTGAGATAGAAATGGAGATTAGATCAGAAGGTTTTTAGTGCAAAAAGGTGATGAAAATTTGTGAAATGAATCAGTATTTAAAGGGGAACAAAATACTGTTCTAGAGCGTGGCTGGTCCCCTTAATGATTAAGGGGGCCGCCTTATGAATTAAGGGGGGCGCCCCCTCCAGAATGTTGGAGTATTTTGTCCTCTTGTGGGGAAGGTTTTTCTGGATAAAATTTTCCATTTTTGGTTAGAAATTTGAAATCATATATTAATAATGATTTAAACATATTCTTTTAATTCCAAAAATAATTTTGTAAAAGATATAAAATGTTTAAGAAATTTTATAAGAGTTCTAGTGATTAGAAAATTTTCCTTTGATCATGTAATGCATAAGTTGCTAGTTTATGCATACCTTAAGTGATATAAGTTGTAGAGGTAAATATTTGTTACTAAATACTTGTTTACGTCATAATCTTGACTTAATTTAGTTTATATTTTGTAATTATCAAAACATAGAGTTATTGAAAATATTAATAACATTTTTAAACATTATTTATATCAACATATTGCTCACTAATAAGCACAGGGGGAGGCTATGAACTTGGGTGTCTATGCTGAGTGCTCAGTATACTGAGTGTCATCAATACACCTTCAATGGCCAAATAAGCTAAGGGCAAAGGTTCACAGATCCAAAATGAGCACTAATATGTTGAGTTGGTCTAATAAGCTACCTAAAAAGCCAATGGTGAGGTCTGGGGCCAACAAATAAGGTCAGAATGAGCTATTGAAAGTTGGGTGAAATCCCTGGTGCAAGGGAGGGTGTCAGCCCTGCAGCCTCAAATAAGCACTTCTATAAGCCATAGAAAAAATTTTAAAAATAAGACAAAGGTGAATTCCTGTAGTTTATCTGAGGGACTTGAACTTTTAAAAAGCTTAGGGCTTAATTGTGAACACAAAAATCAGGAAAAATCTTTGAAAATTTGACTTTCTGCCTAAGTATGCAATTTGAGTTTTTCACTTTGAACCTAAAGTTGACAATGATGAGCTTTGGTTGAATCTAATCTACTGAAAATGAAGTGTTATGCTATTTTGAGACTAAAACAAGCTATACTAACAACTTTTGAATTGATTTGATGGTCCCTTGACCTTAAAATCCTAACAGTGTACACAAATGATGAGATTAAAAACTATTTTGACTTTTTCACTAAGCACTACTGATTTTATGGCCTAAATCAACTAATATTACCTAAATGAACATTTAGAGACTAAAAATACTAACCCAAGTAACCTCTGAGTACACAAACTCAGCAAATCCAAACAACCCTTATCAAGTACTTGATTTTGATTTTAAAGCAAAATGAAACTCAGGACCATGAAACTGCTTTATATTGGTTTATTATGACTTAATAAGCTGAGATAAGCACAGAAACATGAACTGAAACCACAAATGCTTATTATACTAAACTATTCTAAAATGACAGTAAGACTATGATTTTGAAGTACAAAGAGATCTAATGATCCAAAACTTAATTTTATCCTACAATAAGACTTAATAACAACTAATAAGTACAAATAAGCAGAAATAAGAAATTTAATAAGCTAATGAACAGTCAGATTCAAAATGTGAAGGATTTGCTTACAAAGCCTTCCAAGCACTTATCCAGGAACCAAGGACCAGTTAACCCTCCTATAGGCTTACCACTAAGCCACTAAACCCATGGCCATCCAATATCTACGATGCTCCGTGCATTATCTTCTTCTTTTTTGATTTTTTTTTTTTTTACTATTTTTTTTTAACTAAAATCCTTTTAAATGACTCACAAACCTTGAAAGCTTATAAGCAAGCTTAAATGAGCTTATCTAACTAATGAACAACTGCTTTTAACCTTTCTTGATTGATTTGGAATTTTCAAAGAGAAAAGTTCATAAATTGAAAATAGATTGCAAGATGGAATAAAAGCTTCAAATAAGATACAATTATACTAAAAATGACTTAGTACATAGTTTTTAAGCTAAGAACAATACTAAAACATTAAGAATTAAGCTGACGACATACATTAAGCTAAGTTAAACTACTACTCTGTCTTCTATGCTTCTTTTTCATTATATAATCCATCCAAAGGTTCCCTTAGGGTTTTTTAGCAATTCCCACAACCATTAGATCAATTACACTCAATCTGAGCCTTCCACGTGTTTTGGCGCCAAAATGGATATTTGCAATTTGCTCTGAGTTGCAGCCATAGGGGGTGGCATTTATTTTGGCTTGTTTGTTAGGTAGATGTGATGGAGTGGGCGGTGGGATTTGACTGGCAAGTGGTGATGGTGAGGGGTGAATACCAGGGTGGTATTGCAGGGTGTGGAGTGGTTTTGTGGAGGGAAGGAGGCAGGGTCAAAGGGTGGGTTTGACTGGGGTCATATTAAACGTGGGAGTGGGCTGGTGATGGTTGTGCCTGGGATTTGGACTGGGCTTTTGAGGGTGTTGGTTTGGTTTGGTTTGGTTTGGATTGGATTTATGGATTTTGGTATCAATATAAAGGTCCTTTGGTTTGTGGAATTAACAAGGACCAATTTTGTAATTTTGCCGAAAGTGAGGGACTGAAGTTGTGACTTTCCCAAAGTTATCTAAGGGGTGTAATTTGTCAATTATGAATATTACAAGGGCCATAGGTGTAAATTTCCATTTTTGAATACCCAGGGACTATTTTTGCCATTTTGGAAACTTTTGGGACTAAACTTGTAATTTCTTCAAACTTTTCACCCAGGGACTAAACTTGACACTTGTGAATTCCGAAGGACCATAGTTAACTTTTTCTTCCAAAATCCAATGCTCAGGGGCCATTTCTGCTAAATTCCAAACTTGAGAGGCCATATCTGCCAATTTTGCAAACTTTTGCTCCAAGGACTATTTTTGGCATTTTTGTGATTCTTCAAGGTGTGTTTTAATAATCTGAGCTCAGAAATGGTAATTTGCTTCCCCGGCTCTGGCTTTTGATATGATTTCCAAACTCGTACTCGTTTTTGTCCTTTTTGGCCTGATTTGTGCCATTTCTGAAATATCCGATCTTGCACGATCACAAACACAAAAACACAATATCTTTGGCATTTATGGTTAGTTTGTGTCTGTTTTGGTCTTAAAATGGACAGAAAAAGGTGTGTGAATAAGCACACACCACTAACCTAGTTTACTATTTGTGGAGAAACATACCATGGATCCTGTTTGGCATCTAGACAGTGGATGCTCAAGGAGTATGACTGGTGTGAAGCATTACCTGCACAAATACGTAGAAAAACCAGGACCCAAGGTAGTATTTGGTGATAACTCATTAGCTCCCACTAAAGGTTATGGTTCAGTAAACTGTAATGGTATAGTTTCTACAAGAATGGATTATGTCAATGGTCTCAAGTACAATCTTATCAATGTAAGCCAACTATGTGATGCAAAATAAATAGTTCAGTTTGATGACAAGAGAGGAACCATCTTCAATGCCAACAAGGAAGTTGTGTTGATTGCTCCCAGGAGGGATGATGTCTATGTCCTTGACATGTCAACCCTTACTCAAAATGGGACTTGCCTCTTCACTAAAGCGAGTGAGACAATCAACTGGCTCTGGCATAGAAAACTCTCTCATCTAAACTTCAAATCTATCAACATCCTGGCCAAACAGAACAAGGTTCTTGGCCTTCCATCCTGGTGTATACCAAAGACAAGCCATGTTCTGCTTGTGAGAAAGGTAAACACCACAGGGCATCATTCAAAACCAAACAAACCACCTCTATCAAAAGTTGCCTTCATCTCCTTCACATGGACCTCTTTGGACCTGTCAGTCCAATGTCTATTAACCATGAGAAATATACTCTGGTCCTAGTGGATGAATACTCAAGATACACTTGGGTTTACTTCCTGGCCAAAAAGAATCAGTCAGCTGGTACAATCATGTCTTTTGTTAGGAACATTGAGAATCAAAATGATATCAAGGTTAAACTGATTGGAACTTACAGTGGTACTGAATTCAGAAACCATGACCTTGAGTGTTTTTGTGATGAGAAAGGAATTTCTCAGAACTTCTCTTCTCCTTACACTCCTGAACAAAATGGAGTAGCTGAAAGGAAGAATGGGACACTCATTGAGGCAGCTAGGACAATGTTAAATGGCTCTGTCCTGTCTAAACACTTTTGGAGTGAGGCGGTAAGAACAGCCTGCTATACTCAAAATAGGTCCATCATTGTGAAAAGACACAATAAGACTCCCTATGAGATATTCAAGGGAAGAATCCATGACATCAGCTACTTTCATGTATTTGGGTGTCATGTGTTTATTCATAACCACAAGGATCACTTAGGTAAATTTGATGCCAAAGCTGATGATGGATACTTCCTTGGATACTCTCTTGTCTCCAAAGCCTTCAGGGTGTTCAACATTATGAGACAGCAAAATGAGGAAACTTATCACATAACTGTTGATGAGAGTACTGAATCCATCAGGTTCTCAAACTCCTTAGTTGAGGAAATTGGTATTGATGACTCATCTAGATATCCTCCTGATGAGTATCATCCTGAGAACAATCCCTCAGCTCAATATCAAGCTGATGCAGATATCTCATACTACATCATTCTTCACAATCTACCTCTGTTATAACCAAGAAACACGTTTCGGAGGTCGAGGTTGATGGAAATACACCATTGTTCTAGAAAGAGAAAGTAGAGAGAGAAAGATGGAGAAAAGGGTTTATATTAAAATGACAATATGAAGTTTACACACACACTTTCCCACACCCCTAATGGAGAGTCATGAGGGGTATTTATAGGCTCCTAACACTACATGTTTGCCTACTTGACAATAGTAGTCCTTGTAGTTTCTAATCTAGTCCAATTCACTTGTGTGACGTTATCTTTATAAAAAAGCGAGGCTAAAAATCTCCCTCCAAGATATCGTCACACGTGAATGGTTACAATGAGACCTATAAATACATAAACAATAGTAAACTATGTTGACGTTGTTGAAGCGCAGAGTCTTTATAGTCTAGATACTGAGGCAGACTTTAAGTTCTCTCTTCCGATGATCTCGGCGTATGATCTTTGACAATGACGGCAAAGGTCTTTTTAGCTCTGAACTTCAACTGTAATGGTCTAGTTAGGTTATTACTCCCTCCTAACTAGTGAGCCTCTATTCTTATTCCTGCTCCCTCCTTAACCGACAACTCTCTTTTCATCACGCAGCGGATAAAGTAGATTCAAAAGTGTAGGAACATGGTTGTCGTTCGGGTAGCAGCATAACAACATAACTCACATAACATTGCATAGAAGGTTGGTAATAAGCTCTGATGAACACATACTTGGTACCTCATGGTACTTCTCTGGTATTAAGCACAGTTCCCTCGATCAACCAACATACTGAAGACGAAACACTACTTCTTTTGGCATGTTCTTCTCCCTCCTGATGGTTGCGAGTTATCGGAATCATCATAATCTCGTGTACATGCCATACAATTACCTGTACTTTACACTTCTAATGCAATTTAGAAGCCATAACAGCCTTTTGAAGCACATTCTGTGAGTATATGTCGCTAAGATATGACTCTCTTTATCTACAATCTCATCTCTTCTCTTCAACCTATAAGCGACCTCTTCAAATTCCAACCAGCTAGTAAATGACCACTATATGGAGAGAACCCAATATAACCAATCTGAGAATGAAGGTGTAATCTTGTACGAAGGTGTAACTAAGAACCTATACTGAGCACTACAATGTAACTCCTTTAAGCATAGGTAGTGCCATATACCCAAACCAACAAACAGTATATGAAATATCCACCTCTTGGAATCTCCACAACTTCATGTGACACTGAGTACTACAACGTAACTCCTTAAAGTGATAGCTATAACCGTGAGTACTACAATGTAACTCCTTAAGTTGGGTATAACTAGATAATCCAAGTCTTAATCACTATCTGTAACAGTGTTTGCCCAAACAAGTATCTCCGAAAGTCATGCATCCATCCACCCCTAGACTTTCAGATAAATAAGTACACATGCCCGTGAAATGAACTTTAAACCCAAATAAGCAATGTCGTACAAAAACTCCATAGTCACAAAATTTTGATACTAGCCGTTGTCATTTGATTGTGATTCTTGATCAGGATCTTTTAAGCAATTCGTGGTGTGTTTTGGTGTAGCATGAAATTCTATCTCGTTGATTCATAGTGATTTCGTATTTTCCCTCCAAAAATAAAATTGGAAAATTTTCTCGCCCATAATTTGGAAATCACCATGAAATACAATTCTAAGGTTACCAGAAAATTGGAGTTTTGAAAATTTTTACGCCAAATTTTACTGAAAAAATTTGAATTTTAACCTAAAAAATTGAATTTCGGGCCAAAATTTTCAACGTTATACAAAAATTTGAATTTCGCGTAAAAATTGAACGTTTAGTCTCCTCTCAAAAATAAATTTTACTCCAATTTTCCCGCCAAAAAACTTTTTTTTTCTAACTCGATAAACCCTTGTAACTCGGTAAATCTTCCTAACTCGGTAACCCCTTCTCATACTATGCATACTCGATAGAACTTGACTTCTAACTCGGTAAATCTTTGATAGGTTACTAACTCGGTAACACCTTGAAACTCGATAAGCCCTTAACTCGATAAAGCCCTAACTCGATAAAGCCCTAACTCGGTAAACAACCTAACTCGGTAAGATAGCTAAGTCGGTAACCTAATGAAATTTTGGCAGCGTTTCGTTTAGGAAAACCCAAGAAATCCTTACTCGATAAACGATAAGGTGATTTAGAAAACTCGCTAAAAAATGGCTAACTCGCCAAACTTTGCTAACTCGATAACTACACCACCTAACTCAGTATTCTGAACTTTTCGCACTTCCTAACTCAATAACACCATTCCTAACTCGATAATTGCAATCCTAACTCGATAAACTTCATACTTAACTCGATAAAATACGATCCTAACTTGATAAGATTGTCATTTTTCCAAGAAAAAACACCAAAAAACACGATTTTTCACCCAAAAACACCACGATTCGCCCCCAGTTAGCTCTGATGCCACTTGTTATAACCAAGAAACACGTTTTGGAGGTCGAGGTTGATGGAAATACACCATTGTTCTAGAGATAGAAAGTAGAGAGAGAAAGGTGGAGAAAAGGGTTTATATTAAAATGACAATATGAAGTTTACACACACACTTCCCCACACCCCTCATGGAGAGTCATGAGGGGTATTTATAGGCTCCTAACACTACATGTTTGCCTACTTGACAATAGTAGTCCTTGTAGTTTCAAATCTAGTCCAATTCGCTTGTGTGACGTTATCAACCTCAACCAACCGTCAGTGAGTTTATTGAAACTCAACAAGTCTCCAATGAGACTACTCCCACTGAAACAACTGTTCAGGAACCCCTTGATCAAATTTACAATACTGAGGTCACTCAAGTTATAAATCTTGAAGTACCTCATGCTCCAGTGACTGAACCCACTCCTCCAACAAATCAGGCTTCTTCAAGCTCAAATTCCTATCCTAGACATCAGGATAGCTGGATGATGCAGGTTTTACTGACCAGGTTTTAATATTTATAAAGTCTCGTTTACCTAAGGTCTACCTTTTACGCACTAACAGACAGTGTATCCGATCGTGTGTGGTATAGTCAAATGGTAAAGCCGAGGTCGTCCCAAGAGCTAAGGTGCAGAAATTATCTAAGTTGTGTCATGTTTAAAAGGGGGTTTTGAGTTGAAAGATTAATTAAACTAATTAAAAGTAATGACAAGACAATAAAGTAAATAGAAGAAAATCAGTAAAGAGAAGTAGTGTTAACCTAATTATTACTCTTGTTATGATCATGATTAGTTTTCCTATAGGTGCATCCTATCATAAATTTCGGGGATTCGATATTCATTTTGGGTCAGATGGTCAAATTCGCCTAGATCTATCTTATACCTTGTCCTATCCAAAGCTATTGTAAAGCCTTGGGTTCATCAGTACGAAGACATAAGAGTCATTAAGTGCCTCTACTAACATGGACAAGGCTAACGAATGCGGCATGGTCAGATCTTACACCCCTCAAACTCCGTTAAGTGTCTAGCATTGGTAAGTGGTCCTATGGTTAATTCGCACATGTATGGTGATATTGCTATCACCAAGTCACATCCCTAGCGACTTGCTTCCTAGGGTTACTTCCACAAGTATCTAGAGAACAACCAACACGAATCACTACGGGAACTAGAGTATCCCAAGCCTCGCCATGAAAGTAAACAAACAATAGATAATAGATGCGTGGAAAACTAAATCAATAACATAACAATTTCATAAATAGGCTAACACCAAAAGGTGTTTACCCACTCATGTTCATAATTGCAGTAAAACAATGTTGAGTTAATACAAATCTAAGCATGAATCGAATACAAAGTAAAGGAATGAAAACACTTATGATTAGTGTGTGATTCCTCCCTTGGAATTGACTTGGATGTGGCTAGAACTTCGTTCTCCCTCCTTCCTAAGTTTTTCCCAACGTTGTTGTGGTGAAGAGATGGGAAGTGATGTGAAAAACTCAGAATTAGGGTTGGTATTTATAGGCCCCGACTATGTTACGGCGTAGCGTGTTAGAGTTGCTACGCCGTAACCTTTGCAAATTGTGTTACGCCGTAACTTGATCAAGTGTTACGGGCGTAAAGTCTTGATGATAAGCATCCTACGGCGTAGTAGATAAATTTGCTACGTCGTAGCTTCTTTCTTGGCCTCGTTAGTTCTTTACTGCCTCAAATGCGATCCTACGTCGTAGCTTGAAAAGTTGCCTACTCCGTAGTGTTCTTTAGTGGACTTCTACGCCGTAGCCTGTTGTTGGGCTACGCCGTAGCCTTCATAAATTCTTCATTACGCCGTAGGTAGGAGAGCTTCTATGGCTTAGTCTTCGTGAAGCCTTGCTACGGCGTAGGTAGATGAACCTCTACGCCGTAGTTAGTGCAGAATCCATAATTTCCACATACTTGCTCCAAAGTCCTTCCATTTCCGTGTAAGTTCGTTCTTTTACTCATCTTTACCCTGAAACCAAAATAGGAGGAAATAAGAGTATATATTCTTCATAAAAGTAGAAAAGATGAGTATTTTAAGGTTGAAATTAACACTTAGATTGGGGGTAAATTTGATGTTATCAAATATCCCCCCACTTGAACTCTACTTGCCCTCAAGTAGACCTTATAAGAATGATTTTCAAAAAGATATCCTCCAAGAAACTGGAGAATATGAATTAAAAAATCCCTATGCTAGAATTTATCAAAGCCGAACATCTCACAAAATTGGAACAAACACTCAAATCTCTCTCCTAATCTAAGTGTTAATTTTGTGGTGATCACTCGACGCACAGTCATGGAATGTATTCTATCATAGGCTTGGCAGTTACACAAGTCTCTACCACTAGAGCTAAGGTTAAAACAATTCTTAAAGGCAATATTGGGTGAACACATATAAGGCTATTTGGGTGTAGCGTTGTTACTAAAATACTATGGCAAGGGCGACAAAGGCAATGATACATGAACAGAACGCCGGGCAAGACACAAATGACTGCTCAAATCCCTCACCTAAGCATGATTCACAACTAAACGGTAGGATATTACATGGGATGCACAATAATGGTGTAAAATGAAAAACAAAACAAATAGTCTTGGCCTATAACCGAGTTGCTACCACTTGCCGTTCATCCAAAGTCCAAGTTTCAAAATGCGAGAATGAGATCATGTTACAAGTGTGTGCCATTAGAGGACGTCATGATGGGGCACCACACTTGGTCTTCATGTTGGTAATTAAGAACCAACAACTTCATTCTTCAAATATGACCGAAGTGGCCTCTTCGATGCTAAATATTTCAAAGCTCTTATAACGGTGCTATACAAGGGTGCACCAAAGTTAACATATCTACATATGGAAATTCACATTTTTTCTAACTAAATAACATAACATATCCCCCCACTTGGGATGAACAATACATGTATAATAGTGGGTTTTCTCATGATCTTCAATGATGAGTCTTCAACGTAGGTGCGATTCTTGAACCTCTTGACTTGGACCTCAAATTAGAACAAGTGGCAACTTCCCGATCATAAACAAAGACTACATGGTAGGCTAAGGTGTATAGGTGTATCGAAACAATAATATGGCTAAGAAACGAAATGATAGGCTCAAAAGGGTGTATCTAGGGGTATCTTGCACTAAAGGTGAGTGCAACAAAGGGTTTTAACACGGGGGTCGAATAGTCGATGTGACTAATCGATAAACACATACATAAAGGTTATTTGGGTGATAATCCTAAAATATTGCCTTCTTAAAATGTTTCTTCCAAATGTATTAAGAAATCTCAATACACTACTCGTACACGGTTTCCAAATGATGTAAAAGCCAAGTTCTAAAGTTTACAAACTACCAGCACACTCATATTTTTGGTGG